>JAREIK010000071.1:899342-1056842 GCA_029783825.1 Sapria himalayana
AGAGGATTGCAGACGCGACGACATGAACAACTCAGAGTCTACATCTTTCCCGAGTTCCTCCCCTGTTGTTCATGGATTGGCAGAGCCTAAACATGACTGGTCACTTCTTCGCTGGGTGTTCTTATCTAAGCAACAACCTGCAGTAAAATGGCTGCTGAAGGTCCCCAGTTGGAATACCTACTGCGTCGTCCACCCCAGCGACAAACAGAGTGGCTCGTCTCTTGTGGAAGAAGAAGAAGAAGACATTGAATGCTCCATACCAGATATAGATTTTTCTGAAATTATCCAACCAAAGCCCACAGTCACCACCCTGTCTGATGGCCTCCCCAGAGAACTCCATTGTTTGTACACCAACTACTCTTCCTCCTGCATGCTGTTCACCTATGATGAACTTCTAATGGCCACTCATAGTTTTTCGCCAGGTTTCTTCAGTTAAATCTACGCTTCTTCTTCATCCCTCGCTATTTTCCCTTCCTCTCTCTTATCCATCGCTCAAAACTTTCCAATTGCAGAGAATTTGGTTGGCAGAGGTGGTAGTAGTCGTGTTTATAGAGGGCATTTTCAAGATGGAAAGGAATTGGCTGTGAAGATCTTGGCCTCTTCTCCCTCCACATTGAATGATCTTGCAGGAGAGATCGAGATCGTTACTGCTTTAAAGCACAAAAATATTCTCTCTCTCTTGGGATTCTGTTTTGCAGGACGCAGCATATTACTGGTTCATGATTTCTTCCCGAGAGGAAATTTAGAAGAAAACCTTCATAGTATGTATGTTCTTCATTCGCCGTCAGCAATTACTCAAACATGCGCACTTCCACACGCTCTAATTATCTTGAACCAAAAATTTTCTTCTGAAGAAAATTTGTTGGACGGGCAAAAGAGATATGAAGTGGCTGTGGGAATAGCAGAGGCAATCGATCACTTACACAATGGTAGTGGCCATCCAGTGATCCATCGAGATGTAAAATCTTCGAATATACTTATATCCGATGATTTTGAACCAAAGGTGTTAAGCTTTTTCGTGCTCTCTCTCTCTCTCTAATTATTCATGTGTCATCTTCTTCTTCAATTTGAATCCTTCGTCTGCAACTTCAGCTATCTGATTTTGGTTTGGCATGCTGGGCTCCTTCTTCTACATCCCATTGCACTGATGTCAAAGGAACATTTGGGTATATAAAAACAAAATCAATTAGTTTGTATTTCCTGTTCTTCATCATCTTCTTCACGCTGCTGTTTCCTCTGGATGTCAGTTACTTGGCACCAGAATATCTCATGTATGGCACAATGAGTCACAAAGTCGATGTCTTTGCATTTGGGGTTGTTCTTCTTGAACTTTTATCCGGTAGAATGGCTATTGATTGTGAAAATTTGAAGGAACAGGAAAGCCTTGTCATGTGGGTATGGGGTGCTTACTTTTTCTTCTTTTTTTTTTTTTACTTTTTTTTTTAGGGTTCGTTCTTGATCATGCAGAAATGGATATTAGGTTTCACTTTCTCCTTGATTTTCTGCTCTCTGTGTTCAGGCGAAGCCAATTCTACGAGGTGGAAATGCTGCTGATTTGCTCGATCTGCGCATGAGTGGCGTCTTCGACGAGGAACAGCTGGAGAGACTGGTCCTAGCCGCAATCCTTTCTATCAGATACTCCCCCATGTCGCGCCCGCCAATCACCACCGTAAGCTAAATTGCAGGAGAAACTGCTTGCCTCTTTCCATTTCATTGCCATCCTGCTGCTGCTGCTGTGGAGTTGGATTGATTTGTCTCTGCAAATTGCCTGCTCTTTAATCAGGTCTTGAAGCTTCTTCGAGGAGACGACGAGGCGGTGATTTGGGCAAGGCAGCAAGTCCGGATTTCGGAACATGTGGCTGATGTTGACGATGGAGATGAATTTTCTAGCTCGAATATTAGATCGCGTTTAAACCTTGCTTTGTTAGATGTAGACGACGATTCTAATTCTGTTAGCAGCTCTGAATTAGAGGATTACTTACAGCGAATTAATTGCCTCCCAATTCAAAGACTTTAATACCCTTGTTTCTCTCTCTTAAATAATATTAGTATTTAACTTTCACAATTACACAGCCACACACTTATATATATATATATTATTTATTTATTTATTTATTTGTGTGTGTGCGTGCGGGCGCGTGTGTGGGCGCGCGTGAGATGTGCATTTTTTTATTTTTGAGATGTTTTTGTTGCTGAAATAATGGGAAATGAAAAATGATGCAGGTTTTGGAAAAAAGTAGGTATAAATAGCACCAAATTTCGGGAAAATAGCGCCAGATTTCTACTCTGTTCCATCTTTTAATTTCGCACTCTTCGTGACAAATTGAAATTTCGCTGGTCACTCCCCCGCGCCTGCTTGTTGAGATTTGGTGCTGTCATTTGCTTCCTAATCTAGTTGCTAGGGTTCTTGGATTGTCTGGACTTTATTGACTTTCTACTGGTAGTTCCTCCATTGATAATTCATTTGCCAATATGTTAGGGTTTCCATCGGGTCGAATTGCTTGATTTAAGTACTTGTTAAACTACTCAGATTAAGCCGAGCAGCTTGATCTCAATCTGTGTCGATCGATCTTCACGACTCGAATCCCTAATCGAATTATGGATTTTCTGAATTCGCTTGGAGATGACGAACTCGTCAAATTGACCGTGTTCTTCTAATCTGTTCTTCCTCTGATTGTTCGCTTCCTGTGAAACTGGCGACAGGTAATTTGGTTTCTTAGCGAAAAAAGCAAGATGGCTGCTGGCCAGAATGGCGATGGAAGTGGAAGCTCATCGGCCTCCAATGGATTCCAGGAAAAAGTGGTAGAGCAGTATCGAAAAATCAAAGAGAATGCAGAGACTTATCCTTATGTATGGGCTTCTTATATTTTTGTATATGGAACCTTAGCTCTGTGGACTACTTACAGATGGAGAAAGCTGCGCAAAACTGAAGTTCGAGTCCGTGCGCTTCACGCAAGATTGCGAGAATTAGTTGATGTTGAAAGATCGTCTTCATCTTCGTCTGCATCTTCTCCGGATAAGAACATAACGTAGAAACCAGGTGGTTCTCTTCAATTTCATCCAAAATCTCTGCGTTTTTTGCTAACTTCAGACTGTTCTGTTTCAAATTTTTTTGAGTTTCGAATTGCTAATTTTGTCATGAACCCTAGAACACAAGAACTTATAAACAATTTTATCTGAAACCACTTTATTGAAGTTCATCTTATCGATTGTGTGGCTGTAATTGGAACAATTCTCTAGGGTTTATCCATGAGGAACTATGGGCTCTCTGACACATCAACACACACAAAAAAACCATTCGAGCACTTTATGAGAGATGATCTCGTGGCCTGGTTGACTGCAATGGGAAGTAGTTAATATGAGTAGGAACTGCTAATGATTCTTCATTCATCTTCTTCCATCCCATCTGCCACTTTTTAGTGCTCTGAACCCTAGAACACATCGACTCTTCATCTTCTTCCAGCTCTGCAACTCAATCAATTTATTAGAGCACCTAAATGAAGTTTATGTTATCGCCTGTATGGCTGCAAATGGAGCTTGTTAAACTGAGTTGAAAAAGCTACCGATTCTTCATTAAGCCTCTTCTTCAACCTCCACCATGTTTTCAACTTATCAGACTGAATCAAACCCTTGTAGAGCGTCTCGAAGGTAATTGTCTGGGGAAGCAACCCTTTCTCTATCATCTCCACGAAGAACTGGCAGGCTTCTCTCCACTTTTGTTTCTCGCACAACCCATGAATCAGCAACGTGTATGCATCCAGGTCCGCCCCGCAACCACTGGACGTCAAATCACTCCATATCTCTCTCACCTCCTCCATTCTGTTCAGCTTCATGAACATGACCAACAATATGTTGTAGGTGTGCGCGCTAGGCATGACCAATCCTCCCTCCCTCATCTTTCGATACAGCTTAAGGGCACCGTCTGCATCTTTTCTTCCCCGAAATTCCTTGAAGAAACAATTATATGTTGCAGAATTGGGGCTGATTCCGTTCTTCATCATCTCGTTTAGCAATTCCTCTGCTTCATCCATCATCCCGCAAGAGCTCAGACACTTTATGACAGAGGTATACGTCGCCACCGTCGGGGAGATTCCCTTCTGTTTCATCCACTCCAACTTATTGAGCGTTAGATAGGGCTTGTGGGCTCTGCTGTAAAGATGAATCAGAATGGAATAACTCACTACGTCAGGTTCTAAACCCCTCCGCAGCATTTCATCGAACACGTTGTCTGCTAATCGTATGGTCCGCTCGAACTTCCAATCCGGCTGCAATTTTGCTCTCCTGCAAATCCCATTCAGCAGCACATTGTGCGTGACCACGCTTGGCAGTAAGCCCTTCTCCTCCATCTCTCTCATGAACTTCTCGGCCATGTGAATGTCTCCGATCTTACACCACCCGCATATCAGAACATTGTACATCCGACCATTGACGCAAAATCCATGTTTTCTCTTGTTGAAGATCTCGACGGCAATCTTGATGTGACCGTATTTACACAATGTATCGAGCAGCGAACAGAAATGATTCTCATCCACAGATTCTGTGATAAAACACGGCATATCGTCGAACGCGCGAATTGCTTGGCGCGTAAGACCAGCGGCAATCAATCTGCGAATCAGGATGAAGAACGTGGATGGGTTTGGAGGAGCACGTGATTGCTCCATGTCGATGATGAGCTGCCACGACGCGTCGAATTGCCGCACTTTTGACAGAATGTCGATCATGAGATTGTACGTCGCGGTGGTGGCGGCGGCCGACGGAGTGGGGAGCGATAGCGAGTGCTGGAAGAGGGAGAGGGCGATCTTGGAGTTGTGGCGGAGCCGAAGAAGAGTCTGGTGGAGGAGAGAGGAGGTGAGAGATATGCCGTGGAGTTGGAGAGATGATTCCATGGCGTGGAACGGGTTGTGGTGCTGCAGCAGGATCTGGGACAGCAGTTCTGCATCGTCGGATGGCAGAAGCTTAGGGAAATCTGAATCGTTGCTCTGCGCGAGATCATCCCCGTCATAACTGTGTATCGCATTGTTTTGGCCGTGGCGATGGGAAGCAGCGAGACGAAGAAGACGCAGGGGTGAGGATGGGTAGCAGAAGCCGCATCGTTTGCCACATATCGTCGCCATTTTCTGTTCCGCCATCCGTCGCACCTCTCTCTCTCTCTCTCCCTCTACTTTTTTTGTAATATACTTTTTTTTTTTAATATATTTTTATTTTTTATATATTTTTAATATATTAAATATATATTTTGATTTTTTGCTATATACCTTTATTTTTTTAATACTAATTATATTGGACAGGTGAAATAAATGATAATATTTTGTCGAGTCCTGTTTTTTTGTCAAACATAATATTTATTATTAATTGATAATGAGGAAATTATGGGGAAAATAGAAAAAAAAATAAATCTGTATAATTAATAAGAGAAATATTAATAAGAAAAATAAAAATAAGAAAAAAAATGTGACGTCTAACTAAGGAATAACATATATAAATAAAATTAAAATATTTTTGAAGAGGTATAGCAAGAGAGAAATAAAATAAAAATGACAACAAGATTAGACTGATTAGTACGATGTGACATGATTTAAAGATTAAATATTTGTAACTTGATAAAAAAATAAGAAAATGATAAATGACCATTAAAATAAGAGAGTGAAAAAATCAGTATGTAATATTGCCCAACACGCCCACGAGAAGTTATAACTTATATGACCAAAGAGCTAGACATTCAGCACCCTGTGCATCTCTCCCGATAGATCATCCACGTCGATCACAAACCTACTTCCTTCGTCCTTCATCTTGTACAATTGTGCGTTTAATTCAGAGATCTTGTTGAGCAGCTTCTCTCCTTGGTCTGGCAATCTCGAAACCGTCACCTTGAGTTTCAATCCAAACAAATGTTAGCCACTCGAGGCTATGGTTCGTAGCCTCCACCCATGACCAAATAAGCCAAACACAATTTTGGTTCGATTCAAACAATTGTACAGTCAAATAATAGTAGGTCTCAGGTTCAAGATTCATCAGACATGACATTTCTAATTTTCAAGAATAAGACTGTCGAGATTTTAATCTTTCCTAGATCATACATATAAACATAAATCTTGGGCACTAGATATCTCTTCCATAGATATCATCATTAGTCTTGGCCACCTAAGAAGTGTATTTATCAAAAAATAATAAATCTCGAGTTCAAAACTTATCAAACATAACATTAGCATCTCTTAGATCATGTACTTAAACATAAACCCTAAGCACTGGATATGACTTGCATAGATATAATCATCAGTTTGGGCCACCTAGCATGTATCTTGATCAATCTCGCCTATATAGGTATTGTGTTGCACACATATATTAAAAGTCATATATTGATGTGATGACAAATATCTACATTAAGGTGTAGTAGATCTCAAATTCAAGACTCATCAGATATAATATCTCTTAGATCATGTACTTAAACATAAACCTTAAGCACTGGATATGACCTCCATGGATATAATCATCAGTCTGGTCCACCTAGCATGTATCTTGACTAATCTCACCTATATAGGTATTGTGTTGCATACATATATTAAAAATCATGTATTGATGTGATGACAAATATCTTCACTAAGGTATAGTAGATCTCAAATTCAAGACTCATCAGACATAATATCTCTAATTTTTGAGAGTAAGATTATTGAGATATTAATCTCTCATAGATCATGTACTCAAACATAAACTTTAAGCACTAGATATGACTTCCATAGACATAATCATCAGTCTGGGCCACCTGGCATGTATCTTGACTAATCTCACCTATATAGGTATTGTGTTGCGTTCATATATTAAAAATCATATATTGATATGATGACAAATATCTTCATTAAGGTATAGTAGATCTCAAATTCAAGACTCATCAGACATAATATCTCTAATTTTTGAGTAAAATTGTTGATGATATTAATCTCCCCTAGATCATGTACTTAAACATAAACTTTAAGCACTAGATATGACTTCCATAGATATAATCATCAGTCTGTGCCACCTAGCATGTATCTTGACTAATCTCACCTATATAGGTATGATGTTGCATACATATATTAAAAGTCATGTATTGATGTGATAACAAATATCTTCATTAAAGTGTAGTAGGTCCCAGATTCAATATTCTTCAGACATAATATCTCTAACTTTCGAGAGTAAGACTGCTGAGATATTAATCTTTCCTAGATCATGTACTTAAGCATTAACCTTAAGCCCTGAATATGACTTCCATAGATATAATCATCTGTCTATACCACCTAGCATGTATCTTGAGTAATCTCACCTAGATAGTTATTGTGTTACATACATATATTAAAAGTTATGTATTGATGTGATGATAAATATCTTCGTTAAAGTGTAATTGGTCTCAAATTTAAGACTCATCAGACATAATATCTCTAACTTTTAAGAGTAAAACTGTCAATATATTAGTTCATCCTTAAGCACCGGATATGTCTTCCATTAGTCCGAGCCACCCGGCATGTATCTCGACTAATATCACCTATATAGTTCTTGTGTTACATATATATACTAATAGTCATGTCCTTATATGATGACAAACATCTTCATCAAAGGATAATAGGTCTCAGGTTCAGGGCTCATCGAACATAATACATCTAACTTTTGAGAGTAAGACTGCCGAGATATCAGTCTCTCCTAGATCATGCCCTTAAACATGAACCTTGAGCACTAGATATGGCTTCCATTTATATCATCATTAGTCTGGGCCCCCTATCATGTAGAGGTGTCAAACGGGCTGGGCCGCCCGGTTTTTTATGAGCACGGCCCGTAGGCACGGAAAACCATGCATGGCTAGCCGGGCCGGCACGCCCGTACGGTTCGGGCCTCGTGGGACCGCGGGTCGGGTCCAATCAGACCCAACCCGGGGTCTTTTTTGCGGGAGGGGGGATCGCGGAGTCGGGGTCGGGGGACACCCGACACGGGACGAACCCGTGCCTGTGTGCCGTGCCACGGGCCGAACCGTGCCGGGTCAGGCACGGCACGGCACGGGCCCGGGCACGGGAATTTCCGTGCCGGGCCGGCCCGGCCAGGTTGACACCTCTACTATCATGTATCTCGAACCGAGGACACCATGACCACCACTCAAACCAATCTCTCGTGGTTCTGGTTCAGTTGGTTTTGGCTGAACCAATGAGCTCGCAGGAATGAGGAACGCACCTCATTCCGAAGCATCTGAGAGAGCCGGTTGATGTTCTCCTTGATCATCGATTCAGTTGGTTTGCCCGCCAGATCAGATGAGGAGGAAGGGCTTTTCTTTTGCCTTGCAATATCCTTGGGGTTAAATGCACGAGCAGCCCTGTGAGTAAAAAAAAGTGTTTCCAGACACTTCATTTTTTTTTTTTTCAAAGATAACTTTAATTGGGGAAGATGTAAAATAAGGCTATGAGAACTTTACTCATCAACAACAGGTTCCAGGTGGTAGCTTCTAGAATTCTCATATATCACTGATCCTCTTTTCCTGAGAAAATTGAAAATTTTGTAATGTTGTGTTGAATTGGGCAAATAATTTTTGAATGAAGGATTGTTTCCAACCACCATCACCTCAATATATTATTTTACTATAAATATCATATGTATGTGTGTGTAGTTATATAGTTTTATATATGTGTGTGTGTGTGTGTTTGTGTTGTATATGTGTGTGTGTGTGTAGTTATATATATTTGTGTGTGTGTGTTTGTGTTGTATATGTGTGTGTGTGTGTAGTTATATATTTGTGTGTGTGTGTGTGTAGTTATATATATTTGTGTGTGTGTGTGTAGTTATATATATATGTGTGTGGGTGTGTGTGTAATTTTATATATATGTGAGTGTGTGTAGTTATATATGTGTTTGTGTGTGTGTGTGGTTTTGTGTGTGTGTGTGCGCGTGTGTGCGCGTGTGTGTGTGTGCGCGTGTGTGCGCGTGTGTGTGCGTGTGTGTGTGTGTGTGCACGTGTGTGTGTGTGCGTGTGTGTGTGTGTTTATAGTTTTATATAAATATATATATATATATTTGTGTGTGTGTGTGCGCGTAGTTATATGTGTGTATGTGTAGTTTTGTGTGTGTGTGTGATATTTTATGTGTGTGTGTGTGTAGTTATATGTGTGTGTGTGTGTAGTTTTATCTGTGTGTGTGTGTGTAGTTTTATGTGTGTGTGTGTGTGTAGTTTTATGTGTGTGTGTGTGTATAGTTGTATATAGACACACACAGAATACATATTTAATTTGTAATAACTTTATTAAGGCCACTACCCAACACTATCTCCCTCCTTTATTTGAGCTTGGAGCTGATAATACAAACATAGCTTATACAGGTGAATGACTAGTACACACACACTCACAAACACACACACACACACACACACTCACACACACACTCACAAACACACTCACACACACACTCACAAACACACATAACACACACATAACACACACAAACACACACACAAACACACACACACTCACACACACACTCACAAACACACACTCACTCACACACTCACTCACACACACACTCACACACACTCACAAACACTCACACACACACACTCACTCACTCACACATAGAGGATATGACTAACCTTATTTCTTTTTCTTCTTCTTCTTGTTCTTCTTCTATAAATCCAACCTGAACCGGTGATGACCTTGAGAATAGCAGGTTGTGATGACTAACACCAGCTATGCCTTGATTCTCCAAGAACTTCATGTGATCTTCCAGGGACTCGTCCCTGGGAAAGAAAGTTCAGACAACAGCAATTTACCCGACATGCCCCTAATTAGATCTGACGTGTATATGCAGCTTATTGTGGCCCAAAGGAAAATACGTACATTTTGTGGAAGCGGTCATGTTCTTCATGTAATTGTCGTTGAGTAAGAGAGACATCAAATCCTTGTTTTGGGAGACAGAACAGATCCCGAAGGTCCTGGGGGAAAAAAAGACATTAACCACATTGACCATCACTCGGCTGAAGCGGTGGGACCAGACAAGCACGTGAGATTTACCTGCTGACTAAAATATCGAATTTGCTCCTTTGACTCCGTCGCAGTCTTAAACAGCCCGCCTTTGTATATCTGACAAAAATATTGCACCAATGAAGAGTCCAAATTAGAGGTGTCAACCGGGCCGGGTCGGGCTGGGCCGGCACGGGGAAATTCCGTGCCCAAGCCCATGCCGTGCCTGACCCGGCACGGTTCGGCCCATGGCACGGCACACCGGCATGGGTTCGTCCCGTGTCGGGTGTCCCTTGAGCCCGACCCCGTGATGGCCCCTCCCGCAAAAAAGGCCGTGGGGTCGGGTCTGATTCGACCCGACCCGCGGCCCCCCGAATCCCGAACCGAACGGACAGGCCAGCCCGAGCGGGCCAGGCAAGGGCCGGGCCGTCCCTTTTGACACCTCTAGTCCAAATTAAAGGTGTCAAATGGGCAGTGCCATCAGGTTCCTGACGTGCCGAATCATCTCGGACCGTGTCGGATCGAACACCGCCACGTGAATGTGGCGGATACGTATAAATAAAAAATTAAAAAAATCTGATTTTTTTTTTTGAAAAATGGTTCCGGGCACGGCCGGGTCCTATAAATCGGATTGCCCAATTTTTTGTGACCCATGACTCATTCCTAGTTTCGGGTCGCGGTCACCGTGCATGTGGACCGTGCCAAAGAGTCAGGAAAGTAAGTTGTGCCTAGCCCGACATGAGCACGGCAATCTCTAGTCTGCACGACCCAAGTCCATGCATGGTTCGAGACCGTGCAGTGTCGGGCCAGGACAACTCGGTCGGGTCATGCCTCGTGCAGTGCCGAGGCCGCCCGGCCCACTCGACACCTCTAGTCCAAATCAAAGCCAACACAAGATTTGCAAAAGATGAACTATCATCAACTAACAGTGTGATAGTTCGATTGGTAAATGAGCAACACGGCTCAACCCTGGGGACACTAGTTCGATCCCCAGGGGGACCGGATATTCTTCCTAATGATATCCTTTTCAATCACTCTACTCATACTGCTGGGGCCGAGACCTTATCTGGTTTGACCCCGAGGCCTCGAGGCTCTACTCATGAGGTGTCAGAGAGATTATTATCTTAATATCTTTATCACCAATAATCAAAGATATTATGTCTGATGAGCCTCAAATTCAAAACTTGTCTCTCTTAAACAAAGATACTTATCATCGTATCAAAACATAACTAGAGGTGTCAGCCGGGCTAGGCAGCCTTGCCAATGCAAGATTCAGTCATGCCTAGTCCCAGACAGTGCCGCCCCGAGGCACGACCTGCATAGAGGTGTCAAACGGGCCGTGCTGGGCCGGCCATTTTTTCCAGGCCCGACCAGGCTTTCGTGCAGGGCCAGGCACGACACTGTACAGTAACCATGCCGTGCATGCCCCGGCACGGTTTTTTGAGGGTTCAGCCCGGCACGGGCCCGCTGCACGATTCGCTGGGTTCGCCCCGATCGGGCCGAACCCTAAATTAAAAAAAATTAGGGTTTCGGCGTGCGCCGTCGCGCCGAACCCTAATTTTTAAAAAAAATAGGATTTCGACGCGACCAAAACCCTAATTTTAAAAAAAATTAGGAATCGGGCGCACCTGAAACCCTAATTCTAAAAAAATTAGAAATTGGGCGTGCCCGAAACCCTAATTCTAAAAAAAATTAAAAATTGGGCGCACCCGAAACCCTAATTTTCAAAAAAATTAGGGTTTCGACGCCCCATTAACCCTAATTTTTTAAAAAAAAAATCAGCACTGTGCCGTGCCAACGGGCTACGGCACCGTGCCGGGCCAAGCACGGCACGGCACGAGATCGTGCACGGAAAATTCCGGTGCCGGGCTGGCCCAGGCACGGCTGAACAGTTCCGTGCCTCATGCCGGGCAGGGCCGGGCCTGCCCGGTTGACATCTCTAGACCTGCATGCTTAGGTGCAGTGACTCGGTGCACCGGCCTGCAGGCCTGGGACCGGCTATGAGTCACGAGTCAAGTCCCTCGCTTTAACATGAGGTGTATGAGAGATTTTAATCTCAACATTTTTATCACTAATAATCAGAGATAATTATCATCATATCAAAACATGACTTCCAACACACATATATAATACGAGAATTCCCAGGTAAGTAGAGGTGTCGACAAGACTGGGAGAGGGGCCAGGCAAGGCAAGGTTCAGTCATGCCTGGTCATGGACCGTGCCGGCCCGAGGCACGACCCGCATGCTTGGACCAACGGCTCGGTCCACCAACCTGAGGACCGGGGACCGGCTACAGGCCACGGATCGAGTTTCGTCATGTGCCAGGACGACGAGGAGATTAGTACGGGTCCATTTGTCCCAAACAATAAACAAACAGCGAAGATAATCTGAAAACCTGTTTCCTGTATATCTTTTCTTCAACGGTACCGCACGTCATTAATCTGTACACGAGGACATCCTTCTTCTGTCCAATTCGATACGCACGATCAACGCTCTGGTTATCCGTGCTGCGAGGGAGGGGGGGGAGGAGATGACTCAAATTTTTGCAGACCGGGAACTGGGGGGTAATATTGGAACAAAAACAGAACTTCGCAGGCACCTGGGGTTCCAAGCAGGATCGACGACAATAACACGGTCCGCATTTGTGAGGGTGAGGCCCAGGCCACCGACTTGGGACGTCAAGAGAAATATAGGAGCCCCAACTCCCGCTTGGAAATCCTGAAATTAGTAGGACCGCTCGGTTCTGAATGAACAAGCAAGAAGCACGCTGATTGTCTATCGGGGCCATTGTGAGAGTCTTGAGCACTCACATTGACGATTTTGACCCGGTCGCTGGCTTTCGTGGTGCCATCCATCCGTACGAAATCATGGCCCTTCGAATCTAGAGATTCCTACAATACCAGACACGAACCTATGACTGCAGATCATAAAACATTAATTCCAATAATTTTTCTGTATTAAAAATTTAATTAATTATCATTATATCAAAAATAAAATTATTTAAGGAGATTTTTTTAAAAAAAAAAAAACTAAAATAAATATATGAATAAAAAAAAACTAAAATTATTTAAGGAGATTTTAAATTAGTATTTTAAAAAAAAAAACTAAAATAAACATATTTTAAATATATTTTAAATATATGAATAAAATTATTTAAGGAGATTTTTTTAAATATATGAATAAAAAAACTAAAATAAATATATGAATACAAAATAAAATAAATGTATGAATAAAAACTAAAATAAAATTAGTTAGGTAAAATATATTGAAAATAAAGACGAGATCTAGAAGTAAATAAAAAAGATTAAAAAATTATTTTAAATTTAAAAAAAAATCAATGAAAAATAAAAATATGTATATTTTTTTCATATTAATATTATAGTATCCTCTATCCTCTCTAATTATCGTAAATTTTCTCAAAAATTAAACTATTACATTTTTTATTTAATTTTTTTGTTGAATAAATAATTATTTTTTATAATTGACGACGAAGAGAATCCGATCCAGCAAACCATAGTTCACGGAACTATGGTTCTGGGTCTATAACTTTGCAAGTTACGCGTCCACTGTCCACAATTCTTTTTTTTAGTTTTACATATTAGATAGATACTAGAGTTAAAGTTAAAGAATTAATAATTAAAAAAAAAATCTACCTATAACTCTCTAAATTAAACAATATTACACAAATAATTATTATAGGAACAATAAAAAAATAATGATTTTAATAAAAATAAAATTAATATTATAGATAATTTTGATTTACAAAACAACAACCCAACCTAAAGATCCGAGATTAGTCTGTCCCCATAACTTAGGTTAGCACATGCACCTAAAAATCATATGTTTCATAAATAAACTTTTATAATTTAGTCTCATTTTAATATTATTAAAAATAAAAAATAATATATGAGTGAAATAAGATTTGATATAATTTATATATTATCACCACACACACACACACACACACTTTGTATACTCACTTCTAGGGTTAGCACGATCGCCTCTAATATCATGTATAATGATAATAACGTGTAATCCGATACCACTCTTCAAGTTCATAACAAAAACCTAAATTGCGTACAAGAAAAAGGCATAAGAGGAGAACGCAAGTTAAATTCTAAAAATAAAAAATAAAATAAAAACTGTAAAACTACCACATGCGTGGTAATAACTAAACCGTGTGTTCTTTCAGTGTGATCATCTTAGTGGACTTGGTTTAGATTTAGTTGGGATTTTTGGATATTGGAAACAAAAAAATTATATGAGACGATGACGAGGCATGAGGGTATTCCTGGCAATTGGAGCTGGGCCATTTGGCCACATTCAAAAGCCGGCCCAAAATTGGGCCCCCATGATTCTCAATTGGGCCAGTCCATAGGCTTTTGAGACACAAAATACACTGAGGCATAAAAGTCATTTATGACTTTGAGGCGCAACACGTGATTAAGATGCAAGATTTTTTTTATGAGACACACTTTACGTTTTATATATATATATATATATATATAATTTTTATATATTAATAAAATACAATCAAGCCAAAAATATAAAATATAAAAATCAAATATTATTAGTATTTCCAACCATCGCAAATATTTATAATTCTAAAACAAAGTGAGACGAAACAAGGCACGAGGCACGCTGGTTGAGTACGCCTACAGGAGAACCAGGCTACCTAGCCTCAACTGACCATGCCTAGAGGACTAGGCTGGGCTGGGCAGGGCAGCCCAAATTTCCATGCACTGGTGTAAGTAGAGGTGTCAACCGGGCCGGACCTGCACGAGGCACGGCACGATTCAGCCGTGCCGTGCCGAGGCCAACCGGGTCTCGTGCCGTGCCTGGCCCGTGGGCACAATACCTCGGCACGAGCCGATAAACCGCCTGAGCGGCAGAAGTTGAGCCCGACGGGCGAGGCTCACCCGACAGAAGTTGAAAAAGAATCACGCGGCGCGGTACCACGAAAACGCGCCGCAGACCCTAATTTTTTTCAAATGAGGGTTTCGCCGGATTCATGCAGCGGGCCTGTGCCGGGATGGCCTCCACAGAACCATGCCGAGCCGGGCACGGAATCACGGGCAGGCCGGCTAAAAATGAGCCAGCCCAGCCCGGCACGTCCCGTTTGACACCTCTAGGTGTACGAGCAATACAGCTTCGTTATTGCACCAAAACCAAGGCAAGAATGAAGAACTTAGGCATAGGAAGAGAGTGATAAAAAAAAAAAAAATAAAAAGCAAACCTGCAAAAGATTAAGCATCTTGCATGTTTGGGAGAAGATGAGAACATTATGCCCCTCTGGGATTAACTTATCCTGCACGAGACAAATCATATGGATCAAAATATGAAGAACTCGATTTGGAAGGCAGAGAGTACAATAAATGACTGGGAGACGTCCCTTTCCCTTACCAAAAGTGACAGTATAAAAGAGATCTTGCAGGAAAGATTGTCATGTTTTTCTTGAAAGTCCAAGCTTTCAGCCGAATCAGCCACGTGCATGGCCAATTTTTCAGCCAGATCAGCGTCTTCTGGATTGAGCAGTGAATGCATTCCTTCGAGAACGTCCTCTGCTGCCCTCTTTGTCAACAGAAGTGGGTGGTCACAGATTTTTTTGAGAATCTGCAGCCGACGCACATTGTGAGAGAGAGATCATGCAATAGCAAATCAAGAATGATGATGGATTTTGAGGCTGCTGGGGCCTAGAACTAGACCATGCATATTGGGTGGCTAACGGAGTGTTAATTTAGAAATTTTCTAGATTTGAGGTTTTTTAGGCAGAAACCATAACTAGGGTTTCGAATTTTTTTTCAACAATATATCGAACCATAGTTCAGCTAGAGAAATCAAATTCAATTGCAGCATCATAATCTAAAAACCCTAATTTCAGATGTTAATTTAGAAATTATCTTGATTTGAGTTTTTTTAGGCAGAAACCATAACTAGGGTTTCGAATTTTTTTTCAACAATATATTGAACCATAGTTCAGCTAGAGAAATCAAATTCAATTGCAGCATCATATTCTAAAAACCCTAATTTTAGATGTTAATTTAGAAATTATCTTGATTTGAGTTTTTTTAGGCAGAAACCATAACTAGGGTTTCGAATTTTTTTTCAACAATATATTGAACCATAGTTCAGCTAGAGAAATCAAATTCAATTGCAGCATCATAATCTAAAAACCCTAATTTCAGATGTTAATTTAGAAATTATCTTGATTTGAGTTTTTTTAGGCAGAAACCATAACTAGGGTTTCGAATTTTTTTTCAACAATATATTGAAGCAAAGTTCAGCTAGAGAAATCAAATTCAATTGCAGCATCATATTCTAAAAACCCTAATTTTAGATGTTAATTTAGAAATTATCTTGATTTGAGTTTTTTTAGGCAGAAACCATAACTAGGGTTTCGAATTTTTTTTCAACAATATATTGAACCATAGTTCAGCTAGAGAAATCAAATTCAATTGCAGCATCATATTCTAAAAACCCTAATTTTAGATGTTAATTTAGAAATTATCTTGATTTGAGTTTTTTTAGGCAGAAACCATAACTAGGGTTTCGAATTTTTTTTCAACAATATATTGAACCATAGTTCAGCTAGAGAAATCAAATTCAATTGCAGCATCATAATCTAAAAACCCTAATTTCAGATGTTAATTTAGAAATTATCTTGATTTGAGTTTTTTTAGGCAGAAACCATAACTAGGGTTTCGAATTTTTTTTCAACAATATATTGAACCATAGTTCAGCTAGAGAAATCAAATTCAATTGCAGCATCATAATCTAAAAACCCTAATTTCAGATGTTAATTTAGAAATTATCTTGATTTGAGTTTTTTTAGGCAGAAACCATAACTAGGGTTTCGAATTTTTTTTCAACAATATATTGAACCATAGTTCAGCTAGAGAAATCAAATTCAATTGCAGCATCATATTCTAAAAACCCTAATTTTAGATGTTAATTTAGAAATTATCTTGATTTGAGTTTTTTAAGGCAGAAACCATAACTAGGGTTTCAAATTTTTTTTCAACAATATATTGAACCATAGTTCAGCTATAGAAATCAAATTCAATTGCAGCATCGTATTCTAAAAACCCTAATTTTAGATGTTAATTTAGAAATTATCTTGATTTGAGTTTTTTAAGGCAGAAACCATAACTAGGGTTTCGAATTTTTTTTCAACAATATATTGAACCATAGTTCAGCTAGAGAAATCAAATTCAATTGCAGCATCGTATTCTAAAAACCCTAATTTTAGATGTTAATTTAGAAATTATCTTGATTTGAGTTTTTTTAGGCAGAAACCATAACTAGGGTTTCGAATTTTTTTTCAACAATATATTGAAACATAGTTCAGCTAGAGAAATCAAATTCAATTGCAGCATCATATTCTAAAAACCCTAATTTTAGATGTTAATTTAGAAATTATCTTGATTTGAGTTTTTTTAGGCAGAAACCATAACTAGGTTTTCGAATTTTTTTTCAACAATATATTGAAACATAGTTCAGCTAGAGAAATCAAATTCAATTGCAGCATCATATTCTAAAAACCCTAATTTTAGATGTTAATTTAGAAATTATCTTGATTTGAGTTTTTTAAGGCAGAAACCATAACTAGGGTTTCGAATTTTTTTTCAACAATATATTGAACCATAGTTCAGCTAGAGAAATCAAATTCAATTGCAGCATCGTATTCTAAAAACCCTAATTTTAGATGTTAATTTAGAAATTATCTTGATTTGAGTTTTTTTAGGCAGAAACCATAACTAGGGTTTCGAATTTTTTTTCAACAATATATTGAAACATAGTTCAGCTAGAGAAATCAAATTCAATTGCAGCATCATATTCTAAAAACCCTAATTTTAGATGTTAATTTAGAAATTATCTTGATTTGAGTTTTTTAAGGCAGAAACCATAACTAGGGTTTCGAATTTTTTTTCAACAATATATTGAACCATAGTTCAGCTAGAGAAATCAAATTCAATTGCAGCATCATATTCTAAAAACCCTAATTTTAGATGTTAATTTAGAAATTATCTTGATTTGAGTTTTTTTAGGCAGAAACCATAACTAGGGTTTCGAATTTTTTTTCAACAATATATTGAACCATAGTTCAGCTAGAGAAATCAAATTCAATTGCAGCAACATATTCTAAAAACCCTAATTTTAGATGTTAATTTAGCAATTTTCTTGATTTGAGTTTTTTTAGGCAGAAACCATAACTAGGGTTTCGAATTTTTTTTCAACAATATATTGAAGCAAAGTTCAGCTAGAGAAATCAAATTCAATTGCAGCAACATATTCTAAAAACCCTAATTTTAGATGTTAATTTAGAAATTTTCTTGATTTGAGTTTTTTTAGGCAGAAATCATAACTAGGGTTTCGAATTTTTTATCAGCAATAAATTAATCCCTCAGAACCACAATTCAACGAGAGATATCAAATTCAATTGCAGCAACATATTCTAAAAAACCTAAATATATCAATACATAGTGTGATATATTCTCAAAACAGACATTATAAAAATACCTAAATATAATATAAGATGTAAGATTGTATATTGAAGAATGCATGTTTGTACTATTATAATATTTTATTCATTATCATTAACAATCAAGTATAATTCTAATCATAAAATATTATTAAAAATTTTTAAAAATAAAAATTTTTTAATAATATGCAGATATTAAAATATTAATTATTTTATTATTCACGAAAACAGATAGAATATTTTCATAGTCAACATAATGTTTTAATATTGATTATATTAAATTTCAATGATATTGAACTTTTTCAGGCCTATTAATTGATACAGAGTATAAAATTTTTATAATTTATAAGATATATTAATAAATTTTATAGAAGCTTGAATGATTTCTAATTAGTAAAATCAATTTTAATACAACCTGTGCTATAAAATTAATAATATGAAAAATATATTTAACATGAAAATTGCTAATTAAAAAACTTTTTTCTATTAATTCTTATAAATAATTTTATTAGCACATCATTATTTTTTTTTAATATTATCAAAGATATTATTAAATATTTTATTTTAAATTTTAATTAAATCATATAAATTTCTTTTTCATATTCATTTTGAATTAGCATGATGGGAAAATGATAGTTGTAAATTTATAGTCTATGACATAATTTCTGATTTTTTTATTTATTAATTCTTTATCAAAATTTAAATAATCTATGACATAATTATGACAGGTCAACCTAAGAATCCAAAATAAATTTATAGTTTTATAAAAAATTATTATGAGACACTCATGCATGTCGGGGTTATCATCAAAATAAAAGATATGATGAAACCCTAAAATTTTTTATATATCCATTTTAAATCAGCATAATGAGCACTCACTGATAGATGTGATATAATTTTTTGGTGGGGACAAATGTTTTCTTCAATTAAGAAGTTTATCAAAGAAGCACAAATAGGATGGAGAGTACTCTTTGTGTTTTGTTTTTGTTTCTATTTTTGGGTTGGGTGTCAACCGAATATTACTATTTAATTGCCCAACCTAGAATTTATATGATAAGTAAGATGGACATACTTTTGAATAAACTTTACACTTCTAAGATGTCTAATTTTTAGAGAAAAAAACTAATACTGACACTAAATCTAACTAATAATCTCTCTTTGAAATTCATGACTATGAATAAGAGATCATTAGGGCTAAAGAAGATCAAATTTCAGAAACACAAACTAAATTGGATTGTCTAGAATCATATGCAGCATATTTTTAAGTAATTATTCACCACTGAACTAAGGTGGCATTTGTTATTTTTACTTAATACTGAATAGAGTTTTTTTGAGTTTAATGTTGAATGATACCTAATAGCATTAAGCAATAAATTATTTATTTTTTAATATTAGGTAATAAATATGAAAAAGTAACGAGGCAAAATAAAAAATAAATAAATAAGTCAAGTCGAGATGAGGTAGTACTGTACGAAATTCCATGTTGTCATCCATAATAGTGAATATTATTAGCTCTCATCCTTATTAGGTAATGATTGATTTTTTTTTTATTTTGGTAGAAAATGACTTTTTCTGAATAGATAAAGCTTAATATTTAACTTTTCTATTCAAAACTTTTTTTTAAAAAATTCAACATTAAGTTATGCATTTTTTTAAAAAAAAAATACTTAGCACTGAAAGCAAATTACTTCAAGTGTTCTACTCAAAAAATAAACAGGCCCTAAACTTTCTTCCACTATTCAATTATTTTTTATTTTTTTATTGTATTTAAGTGAGTAAATATTGGCCAAGATAAGATGAGCATCTCAAAATTTACCTACTCTAAAATAGTATTTTTATTTTTATTAATTACATCATTTATTTTAGAATAATTAATTCTTACTTTATTACAAAATAAATTTACAAACACTAAATTAGAATTCTAGGAGGAATAGAATAATTTTAAAAAATAAAAAAAAAATATAAACCTTATAATATATGGCTTGTGTAACTTTCCAAGAGAATAATGACGTTCATCTAATAATAGCCAATGTGTTGCGGCATTTTTAGTTCAAAGAAAGGAGGAATAAAACGAAAAGTTGCATATGTCACCCAACAACTTATTTCATCATTTTAATGCAAAATAATTCATTTGATAGCAAAAACCAAAAAATGTTGCAAGTAAGATAATGCAAAAAAAAAAAAAAAAAAACAAAAAAAAAAAACTGACCGTCAAAGCAGCCAATGGGGAGCCATCAAAAGATGAAAGAACTATATCGCTTTGCAAAAAGGCTTCATAAAGTTGACGCTGCGAAATAAATAACCTATTTTTATAAAACACTCAGAAGTAAAAAAGTAAAATAAATCAAGTGTGGATGGACAAACTGCACCTGACAACTAGTTAATCTTAGCCACACTATCATTTCATGCTTCTTGGAGAGTTTGTCAGTTGCCCCATCATCTTCCTTAAACAACTCATTCTTTAAGCGACGCAAAAAATAAGGCTGAATGTGTTCTCTTAACTCCTGCAAAGAGAACATATGCTGTATAACTATATATATATATAAACATATATTCATACATACATACATATGTGTGTGCATATACTATTACATATATAGCATATATATACGTGTGTGCATGTGTGTATGTTGCAGTTTATTAGTTTATTTTTTGTTATTTTAAACTATTAAACTGCAACATATTCATACATATATACATGTCAATGACAATTCCCATCGGAGGATGACACCCTGCATTGGCTTTCAAAGCCTGGGATAAAAGTCTCCAAAGAAGTATGAGTAGCCCCTACAGAGGCCGAAATCTCATAAACCCTAAAACAAAAACTGAATTTCCGAATTCAAGTAATCACCAATTTACTCAATTTGCCAAAACCTTATGCATATTCAATTCTCAAATTCAATTCTATTAATTAATCAAGTTCGCCTGAATCCTAAGAAAGAATTGAATTTTCGAATTAAATTCCCACTAATTTCCCCAGTTCGCCCACACCCTAAGCAAGAATTGAATTTTTGAATTCAATTCTTATCAATTTCCAACGAGTATCTCTAGATTTCACTATTCCTCTACAATTAGAGGTGTCAAGTGAGTCGGGCAGTCCGGCACGAGGCACAACCCGACTGAGTCATGCCTAACTTGGGACAGCATGATCCAAAACTGTGCTTGAACCCGGGTCATGCCGGCTCAAAGTACAGTTCCTGCCGTGCTGGACTAGAGGCTGTCGTGTCTCGTGTCAGGCCAAGCAAGACCCACATAGTAACGGTCCAGAATGTGCCTCAAGATTGGGAATGGGTCACAAAAAACTAGTTTTTGGAGATGACAATGGCTGTGGAGTGGCCAGTGGATAGTACCTATGGTGACACTGCTAGAGGAGTCAAGTGGGCCAGATGGCTAGGGCATGGCATGACTGAGCCATGCCTGCCTCTGCACAGCATGGTACAAAACCATACCTGGACCTGAGTTGGGCCGACTCAAGACATGGCTCGAACAATGCTGGCCACGTGGTTGTCGTGCCTAGTGCCAGCCCGGGCATGACCCGCGTGCCTAGCCCATTGGCACGGTCCAATAGCCCGCTTGGAGTAACTCGAGTTCTAGATGGGTTACGGGTTCTCAATTACATGGTGCTTGAACCGCGGCAGGCTTATTTTATGAACCCACCCCATCACGTCCATGTGGCAATTCAAATTTTTATTTATTAATTGGACCTAGGGTTAGCCTAGACAAAACCCATGCTAGCCTCGTCAGGCCTGACCCAACTTGACATGATCCAACACAACTATGCATGACCCAACCAAAAAACATATCGTGCTTGCATGGCACGGCACGGCACGGCCTGTTTTCCACCTCTATACAAGACAAAGGTGGAAAATGGGTCGGATGGCTCTAGCTTGATCCGCAACACATCCCACAAATGGTAGCTCGAGCACATCCCGACATAGCCAATCCCATGCTTGGAACACATGAGCTGGCAAGAAGCACGACTTGGGTCATGCTGGGTTGAAGGATCTAATTCAGCATGTGGCACAACATAACCCACAAAACTAGCCTAAAAATAGTCTAGATTGAACTAGAGTAGCCGGGATGCCTGAACCTAGGCTAGCCTAGATGGGAGGACCCGAACTAACTTGGATGGCCGGACACAGGCTAGCCGAAACCACACCAACTTGGACCGAACCAGGCTAGTCTCGACCCAAATCATGTTGTGCTCTATACCAAATCCCCTCATACCTAGCACGACATGCTAGCTTGACTAGACCACAAAAAATCACGACATCCCGACATGACTCACTTACCACCTCTTGTAACAAGAGATGAAAAGTAAGAATAATCTTTATCTCAATAAATTACATAACCCATTGAGGCTCCATCTTGTCACTGAGGCTCCTCAGTTAAATAATAATAACTAAATTTTTTTTTTCCTTCATCAGTCACAATAAGTTAAAGATATGCCCACTATGCCACACTACAGCACACTACACACTACAGTGCACTGCTATACCACACTGCACAAACTGTTACGCCACACTACATACATTGCTTCTCCACATTGCACACATTGTTACACATTCACACTTGGTCTGCACGCGCAACACCACACAACCCGCATACGAAATATATATCCACTTCATGCCAAGTCGACGCTGATGCCACGTCAACATCAGTCACTCTCACTGCAACACAAAAATGTGTTCACGCTACTGCAACTACGTTGATGACGCTGCCATGTTACTTTCCTGCCATTGACAAACACACACCGTCACTGCACCACATCCACGCAAACATTGTGCTGACGTCGCTCTGCACTCACACACTTCACACCTTCTGTACACACACTACGTATACACTTTTACAGCCAATAGATTTGCAAGCAACAAATCCTAACTATGAAAAATACAGAGCAAAAGGATTACAAATTAGGTGCTTTCATAATAAAATAAAAAATAGTAATAAAAAAATACTAAAAGAAACTGTAACAGAGCCCGCATCTGGTTTTCCATGAAATACACTCTACGCTTTCATGTAGTAGAGCTGGGAAATGAGCTAGCCCAGCCCATTCGGGCCATGGGCCAAAATGAATCGAGCCACTTCGGCCCATTTTTATTTGGGCCAGAAATTAGCAAGCTCATCCCATCCCTACATGGGTTGTGGGCCAAAATGGGCTAAAAGCCTAAAATATGAGAAAACTGAATGCAATTATATTTTTACGTAAAAATTCATTTTCATCACCATGACAAAGCTAAAACTAACTAAGAAATTACACTCTTCAATTATACTACATATTTTAATATGTGTGTGTGTGTGTGTGTGTAAAATAACCAAATTACATGCAGTCATATTCAACAAACTAACTAATAAATAGTAAAATAACTAAATAATATTCAGATTTAAGGTTTGAATAATTTTATACAAATATTCTATTTATATGATATAAAAAATAATAATATAAAAAAATAGTTCAGGTGGGCTAGCCCAGCCCGAACCCGATTTGCCTGCTGGCCTATTAGCACCAAGCCATACAGCCCAATTTTTATTCGGGCCTTCATTTTTTGAGCCCGGCCCTCTAAATTTTCAGGTCAACCCACTCTAACCCATCGGGCTCGACCCATACTCTCAGCTCTGTTTCATGGCAATCTCATCAAGTTCTAACAGCCATTAAAATCTAGAGCGGCATACTTGAGTATAAAATAAGAAGGCAAAACAATACAATGGAAAATTCTACTTTAATATATGGTAGAAAAAATAATAATATAAAAAAATGTGCTAAGTGGGCTAGCCCGGCCCGAACCCGATTAGCCTGCTGGCGTATTTGCACCGGGCCAAACAGTCCGAATTTTATTTGGGCCTTGATTTTTTTGATCCCGGCTCTCTAAATGTTTGGGATCAGCCCACTCTAACCCGTCGGGCTCAACCCATATTCCCAGCTCTGTTTCATGGCAATCTCGTCAATTTCTAACAGCCATTAAAATCTAGCAAGCCATACTTGAGTATAAAATAAGAAGACTCTACTTAAAATGCCACGTCATTACCTTTGCAGCAGCTGAACCAACACGTTTCTCCCTGTCAGAAGCATTCTTTTCGCTTCCTCTGAGTATGGGGTACTCATACCTTTCCTTAAACCTGACAGACACTTCTAGTTGAGACACCATGCGATGATGGGAACCACAAAATACATGGGAACAACTAGAGGATGAGAAACTAACACTTACCATTTGTGGTCTCCCAGCAGATCAGGACAGCAAAAGTTAAACAGAGCCCATAATTCCTGTTCGAGCCAACAGAGAGAGCAGCATTACAGTTACGGGGGGGGGGGGGGGGGGGGGGGTTATCTCGACCAGAGGACAGTCCTGAAGAAGATATACCTTGAGATTGTTCTGGATCGGCGTTCCAGTAATGACGATCCGATGAAAGCTCGGTATCTCGAGCAAACTCTTTGCCCTCTGTGTGCTAGGGTTTTTGATGATGTGGCCCTGGATAACCATGGCACGACGAACCCGATAATCATTGCCATCTACCCTAAACTTTGACCTACCCGCCAGGGGCAGGGTGGTAAAATTGCACTGAGATACCAACCTCGTCTAGAATCATGTAATCCCAAGCGAAGCCGTCTCCTTCACCGTCCCCAAATGGCACGTGGCCATTACCTTGCAAGGACTTTGAGTTGTTCCGTACAATATCATACGTCGTGAGGAGAATGCCTTCGTTCTACACGCAGATGATGAAAACAAAACAGCCACTTGCAAGTTCATGCATCTCAGTTCAGAATACTACAGACGAGCACTTAGGATCAACAATAAAAACCTAGATCTCAACCTGCATTACAT
The DNA here is from genome assembly GCA_029783825.1 of Sapria himalayana. Taxonomy (NCBI): domain Eukaryota; kingdom Viridiplantae; phylum Streptophyta; class Magnoliopsida; order Malpighiales; family Rafflesiaceae; genus Sapria; species Sapria himalayana. The sequence continues at coordinate 924,611 of JAREIK010000071.1, forward strand.
ACTGTAACTCATATTGCCGAACTTTAACAGAAGTGCCAAAATATCTGCAATGAATTGATACTGTGAATCAGTACAGGCAGCACGTGATGTATCTTCCCTGGGCATGCAAAAAGTAGCAGCAAAAGAGCCCTACTCTTTTATCATTGCAGACAGCCCAACAGCAGACAGCTCTTTGATCCAGTGAGGGAGCAGTGTTTTAGGGGCCACAACCAGAGCCCTCTTCATCAGCCCAGAACAGAATAATCCAGCTAGAAAACCACAAATCTACAGCAGGAAGAAAAAAAACACAAGAACCAGTTAAATTAAAATCACTGCATATAAGATCACCGCGTGTGTGTCTCTACGCAAACACGCACGCACACACAGACGTGTATATGAACAAGTTTGCGCTGGGTTCATTACTTGCATCGTTTTGCCGAGGCCCATATCATCACCTAGAATTCCACCTTTTCCCTGACAGTGTAGAGACCATAGCCACCTCAGCCCTTCACGCTGATGTGGATACAACTTTTTTGCAATTGCCCCGGGTAGATTATAAGTAGATATCGGTCCGGCCAAAGAAATGGAACCCTCGTCCACGTGGCTCTTAGGACCATTCATCACATTGCCATCAGAATCCCCATTCTTCTCCGAGTTGGGTCCTCCTGCTTCTTCAGGCGCCTCTCTTCCCCCCACAACCACACAATCATCATCACTTTCATCATCTGCAAGCCTCAGTGCTCCATGCATGAGGGTGGGATCCTTGCTCGGTTTCACGCTGCCATGGCTATCACTGCTATCCAGCTCTCTGTTGATGATGCAGGGCCTCCTGCGAACCTCATTAAAAGATCCGCTTGCCAGCAGTATCTTGTCCGAATAAGTGTTTTTATCGCCATCTCCGCCCAAACCTGGAGGACCGTCTGTGGGAGTGGCAGCAGTCTCTGGGACTCTCTCTGGCTCGATTGGCGGGCAATCGAGCCTGATGCTCAGGTCGCTCAGAGCATTCCGGAGCTTGCTGACAGCGCCGTCGCTCTCGGTGCAGCTCGGGGCATCGGATGGTGAAGGGGAATCAAAATCTAGTATGTCAGAAAATTCAAACCCATCGTGCGCTGTTGTTCCATGCTCAGGGTTTTCATCTCCAGATGATACTCTACAAAGACGATTACGACCTTCGACCTTAATCTTTGTCGGCATTTTCTTTTCTGAAAAGTTCTCCAATGGGTTGGTGGCAGATGAACTTAACATAGTGCAATTTATACAAGGACGCCACTGGCATGTTATTTCTCATCATGTTTCTTTTCTGGATCATATTAAAGTCAAAACCCCAAGGAGCATGAACTCTAGGGTTTCTAAATAAGGAGAGAACATATGGATTGTGGCAGCATGGTGCACGTTGTGTGTGTGTGTGCGCCCTCTACAGAAGTAGAAAGCACAGAGAATAACAAACCCTAGGTGCCCTGTGCACGCACAGTAAAAGGTGCACAGGGTGGAAGTGTATGCCCCCACCACCTATTTTCCTTCCTCCATCACACACACACACACACAATGTGCGACGTACAAAGACTTGGAGGTGTGCCAAAACCTAGGCGCATCTGCCTACAGTGCACAGAAAACCCTTAGCATGGTAGCAGCACATACTATGCGTAGAAACATGCACATGATAGACACGAAGAAGAAACAAAAAAGTGGGGGAAGAATTTTAGAACAGTAATCAGGAGCAATGTTTTTAAAGGCAAAAACGTAAGGATATGCGTTTTTATGTTCGTGAGGCGATACGTAAGACTCGAGACATTAAGGTGTAATTTTTTAGTTATGGCATAAGGCGTAAATTTAATAAATTATAAATTTTAATTACTTATCAAAAAATAAATAAATTATAAATTTATTATATTCTCTGCTTTTATTTTATTTTTAATTTAATATTATTTATTATTAATACTAGTTTCAATTTTTAATAAATTTTGATAATTTATTAAATAATTTTTTATTAATTTGCCCTTACCCTTGCCCCTCTCTCTCGCCCCTCTCCCCTCGCCCCCGCTCCTGCTCCAAGGAAAGCTCGATGAAGCTTCGTCGAGCTCAACACTTTTTTTTAACGCCTTGAGGTATTTTACGAACGCCTCACCTTGAGGCACAAGTCAAGGTGTTAAAAAACATCTTTAAAAACACTGATTAGGAGTGACACCATCTCATTGTTGGTGGTAAAGTATTCGTGTGTGACACTAAGACGTAATTACTGTCGATTGGGAGGTTATGATATGACATCAGCATGCAGACACATGAGATTCTTCTTATAATAAATATATTGTAAGAAAAACAAAAAAAAAAAAACATTACAATATTGATAGAGACATACTAACTAACTAACAGGATTATTTAATGATTCTGATAGAGTTCATTTATCGTCATATTTACTGAGAATAATATATATAACATCTCTAAAACAGTATGAAATATTTCTTGTTCTTCATTCACTAGTGATTTTATTTGTCATTATTATATTGCAGACTCTTATATTATCGATAATTAAGCTAATATTTATATTATTGATAACTATTATTTTTTACTAATTTTTTTTTCTTATTATTTTAGTATTATGATAGTCAATAACAAGACTCAAAAAATATTAATTATGATATGATTTAACTTGATTTTTTACTTTCTCCTCATAATTTACTTATTTATGATTACTCTATTAGTCTTCTTTTCATGACTTGTCTTTTCAATCAACTTAATTTTGAGTTTAAATATGTTTGATCATTTGATTCTGTATTCTCAACTTGATCACTCATTCAAGACGAAATATAAAATATTTTATATTTTTCTGAAAAATATTTCTATTTTGAAATATGAACATAATTAATTTGATATACTCAGACATATAGGAACATAAAAAATTTAACTAGCAAAATATTTGCAATTTATTATTTTTATTTGTTATAATTTTTTTTTTATTTTTTATATTTTTGATGGGAGCAACCAACAAGTAAGCTACCCCAACAACCTCTACTCATTATATAGGAATATTAGAGATATAAATTTTATTAGAGTCTTATTTATATGTATATTTTAAATATTATTATTCTAACATGTTATCGGAACAAGGTTAGAACAAAGATATTTGTTCTCTCTAAAAATAATAACAGCAAGCATGAAGAGTGGTAGCAGCAGGCAAGCATGGTGGCATAAGTAGAGGCGCGTGCAATGGTGACCACGATGATATACTACGGATAACAATTATAAATATGTGCTTATATGAATTGATTACAAAAATATTGAGGATAAAAGTTATAAATAATTATAAAATTTAATTAAATATCATGAAAATAAATATTATAGCTGTTACGAGCCTTAGAGTATGGAGACTAATACTGTATTTAGAGATTATAACTTTTCATTCACTTTGTGGTAGGTAAAATATGAAGTGAGTCGTCGTATAGCGTGAGACATCGAGTTACTTACATATTGATTATTATTCTATCAAATCCCACAATGATATTAAATATTTTGTAAAAATCATATAAATTTAACTTTTCTGCACAATTTAAAATGACACGTGATATACTGACCCCTTCGATGTTTAGTACAAGTATAAGTGTGCAACATTGAGATATATTTTTTTTGTTGACAAGAATATTATTTCAGATAAGAATACAAAACTTCAATCATATATTATAAAAACTTTAATATGCCTAAAAGATTAGGAAAATGTATAGGTGAACCTTCAAGCACTAGGATAAGAAGATAAATTATATAATAAAACCAAAACTTAGATTTATGAAGATCAAAATCAAACAGAATAAAACACAATTATCAATATCCAATGCTTGAAGTATCATCATTAGCTTATTTTTTTTTTATTTACAAATATTTTATCAATTTAAAATTTGAGTGTATGTGTATTTTATTTTTATTTATAATTCTTTAGTTTATATTACAATTTTAGATTAAAGACATTTATTAATGTTATTTAAATTATTTTTTTAATTTCATATATAATATATTATATAATTAATTATTTATATATATAGCCTATAATGGTCCAGGATAGATTACATCACACTATGATAGCTTGGGTTTTTTATATATTATATAATTAATTATTTATATATACAGCCTAACCCAAGCTAGCCACGGTGTGATGTAATCTACTCAAACTAGGGCATCAGAGCATGTCGAATCATTTTCCACTTTTACTCAAACCATTGAAGAGTTGAAACCCTAACAAGCATGTTGTGGCAAGAGTTGAAACAAAGGCATCAAAGCATGGGCACCAAGGCAACAAGACACGTAGGGTCATTTTTCATCTCTACTCAAACCATTGAAGAGTTTGCCAAAAAGCCTAATAATCATGCAATCAGCTCATCTGATCTTGATTTTTTTAATTTTTCCAAGAAAAACATGAGTTTTATTCAACATCCAATCTCATAGGTTTTATCATACTCATATATTATCCTTTTCTTTATCCCATTTACTACTCTTTATGATACTAGGATAATCATATCTCTTTGTGAGATATTATCAAACGTATAATTATGTTAGGTCATCTTGAAAAAGATAAATATCATTCACTCCAGCATGACTTAAGAACTAATACCTTAACCTATAAGAATATATATTATTAATTCCAATTTGTCATTTATTATGAAGATAAACCCAAATAAAAAAAAATAAATCATCTTAATGTAAGAATTATTATAAGAGAGTTCACTCATATAATGCCTTGATACAAGAATTAATGCAAGGATAATCAGGATATATTTTTTCTAATAGTCAAAATGGCATCCAAATAGATAAAGTATAAACTAATAGACGATAAAGTATATATTTCTTCACAATAACCTTAAAAGATATATATATATATATATATATATATATATATATATAACATTCACCTGAATTTTGAGCAGTTCAATCAAACATAATATGGAGATTGCACAAGACATTAGATGGTCTAAAACAACCACTAAGAGCCTTGTTTGAGAAATTTTTATAGGCAATCATCTCATTTCATTTACACATATTGTGATTTTTTTTTATGAGTTATGATTATAGTATAATTTTATTTATTATATAAGTAAATAATATTCAGATTATAAGAGATAACAAATTAGTAATCATTTAACTCAAAAGTATCTTTGATCATCATTTCAAATGAAAGATACTTACAGAATTGAATATTTTTTTGGAATAAATATAACTTACCTTACTCCAAGAGGCATTGTGTTGTTATGAATGAGGTATGCAGCTGATACACTCACATATCTTGATTTGTTGGGTTATGCTCCAAGAGATATTCCAAATGATATAACTATTAATTTTTTATCTGATGCAACTCATCCAATTGGATATACTACTTTCAAGAGAATCATAAGAAAACATAATAAAATAACTTTAAAGCATCTTACTTTGCAATGACATTAACAAGATGCATTTCATAGTGCGAGGCTAGTAAAAAAATGTGGCACATGATTGTGCCTATAAGGCCATAACAATCAAGGACAAACTATTCAAGCAATAAATTATTATATCTACTCACTGATATCACACAAAAAAAATTAAATATTTTTATTTCTTATATCAAATGATAACAATTACATATGTATGTATACTCAAAAATATAAATTTCAATAATAAAAATGAACAAATCAATCTTTTATATAGTAAATAAATATAATTGTGAGGTAATCCATTGGCCAAGTGCTCTCATCAATAATGTAGTACAAAGTAAAAAAATAAAATACAAAAAAATAAAAATTATGACACATCAAGTTGGTGTGTACAAGTCCAGAATATCATGAGTCTTCTCCCCAATGAAAAAGATATAGTCTACCTCTAATTATTTCATTTACAAGTGAATTATATTTTGTAGTTTCAAATACCAGATATTATATGTTTTATTATTTGACTATCAATGGTAAAAAATAGTGAGAGAAAAATGAATATTTGATTTCTTCGAGTATGTGTCAGATCCAAAGTATCTTACAAATAATATTCATTATTATCCTGAATTATGTATTTACAAAATCTCAAAACTATATTTACATATAGGTGTCAAACGAGTCAGGCCGATCTGGCACGATTCAGCCATGACCGGCTCGAAGCTTGACACGGCACGCTATAGTGCTTCGTGCCCAGGCTTGGGCCGAACACACCCTCACCACAAGCAATGCCGGGCTGAAGGTTTTCGGCCCACGTGCTGTGCCAGGCATAGCACAAGTGCTTGACACGTGGGCACAGCACGCCAGCCCACGCACCAACTGACACCTAATGGGGGGATGATGCGCCGACACCCAACAAGCGAGGCTCGGCGAGCTAGACGGGCGACAGCAACGCAAAGGCATTTTTTGCTGAAACCCTAATTTTTAAAAAATTTAATTGACCCAACCCAAACCAGCCCTAACTAACTGGATTTTAGGCTAAAAGCTCGTGCTGAGTCTGCCTAACAAAAATGCGTGCCGTGCCAAGCAAGGCACGCAGCCCGGTTGGGCTTGAAAACCCCAGGTTGAGCTTGAAAACCCCAAATTGGGCCAGCTCAGCTTGTTTAATGCCTCTACATTTGTCTCTTGATTTTCTATAAGACAATATTGTTTTCAAGAAAAATATAAAAACTTAGAGTATACTTTCTCTTAGTGTATACTGATGTCCAACTCGAATCTAAATATCTAACTAACTAAAAGTACTTATGATCACTAAAAGATATCTCAACTCTTAGAGACATCTTCACATACCTAAGTATGAAATGAATTATGTACAACTAAACTTACAAAGAAAAATCTAAAAATATAACATGCATACTAATTGTATATATTATATATGATCGAGTAATAATAAGATAATTAATATTTCATATAATTCTCTTATAACTAGTAAAATCAACTGTAGGGGTCGCATTGAACATAAAATCAATATTTAAATCAATATAAGTATATATTAAAGCATAACCTACACAATTAACCTATGCAAATTGTAAGTGTTAAGCACATAATGTTTTTGTGATGAGTTAATATTTTTATTAGAGTATGTCATGTATATGCCTAGAAAATATTTAAGTCTGCCAAAATCTTTCATATGAAATTATGCTGAACGTATTCTTTTAATTAGAAAACTCTCAATTCATCATCACTCATAATCAAAATATTATCCAAATACACAATGGCATCATGGTTCCTCCAAAAAATAAAGAATATTTCATAACATACATGTGTAAATTAAATGAGATGATTACTTCATATACACATCCTCCTCAAGATCACTGTAAAGAAATGAATTCTTCACATTAAACTGACGTATCCTCCATTTGTAAGATGCTACCAAAAAAATAAGAATTTATACAAATATTATCTTAACCACTAGAGATAAAGTGATCTAGTAGTTCACACCAAATATCAGAGTAAATTTACTTGCTATAAGCATCATCTTAAGATAATTTATGTTCCAATTTGAACATATTTTAAAAATGAACACCCACATATAACAAGAGGTGTCAAACATGCTGAGTCAGGCCGGCCCAGGCTGGCCCAAGGCATGGCACGATTTGGCCTTGCTTGGCCCAGCACGACATGAGAATAACTCGTGTCGGGCTTGTTAACGACACACCTTGTGTACGTGCCGTGCTGAGGCCAACCAGGCCTCATGCAGGGCCAGGCACGGCCTGGTACCGAGGCCAATCAAGCCTCATACTGGGCCAAGCACGGCCTGATACCAAGGCCAACCGAGCCACGTGTCGAACCAGGCATGGCCTAGTACCAAGGCTAGTGGGCATGATTTCTAGTACTAGCCGAGAATTGCTCCGACCCAGCTAGCACGACGCCCCGAACCAATATCCCAAGGCCCGACGTATCCAAAATTTCCATCGGGCCTGAAACCGGATCCATGGTATTTTTCAACCCGAGTCCACCCTAATGGCTATTCCAGAAGCTGAAGCTTCTGGAATAGACCATTTGGGTCGGTTCAAAGGTCAAACTGAGCCAAATGATAAAAAAAATAAATATAAGCCGTTAGATTTCGTCTCCAATAGCTATGGAGAAAAATCCAACGGCCCTTGGAATTCTGCCCCTTTTTAATTATTTAAAATTTTAAAAATTAAAAAAACTTTTTTAAAAAATCTTTTTATTATTATATAAAACTCTCTCCCATCTCTCTAAGATTTATGTTTTTTAAAAATATAAATCTTCTCATTCTCTTGAGCTTGCTCTTCTCTCTCTCTCTCTCTCTCTCTCTCTCCTAATTTTCTCTCTCACAATTTTTTAGCTCGACTTTTTAGGACTCACAACTTGGCTTTAGTGTTTAGATTTGTGGTGAGCATTATGTGGCCTATGAGAATATAAAAAAAGCTAAAGTACTGATCCATTATTTTATCTTTTATTGTCAATCTATCTGTATAGACCCTATAGTTAAGGTAGAAGAGATAGAGAATATTTTGACTTATATTTTCTCATGCATGAACTTAAAAGACTCACCTAAAGGATTCATTCACAAAAAATTAGCTGAGTTATTTACATACTGACAATACTAGGTATAGTGATAGTAGTAATAAAACTACAAGTAAGGACATAGATATCATATTTAGAAATTATGAACTTTTCTATTCAAGTTAGCGAGAGGGCAAAAGATTAAGTGGACCGTCGAATAGGAGCAAGCTGTCTCGGTACTTAGATACTGATTACTACTCAATCATATCATATTCTGATACTAAGAATCTTGATATATTACAGTAGGTGAAAATCATATGAATCCACCTTTTCCGTGCTATCGGATCTACTGATTCCTCCAGTGTCGAGCGTAGTATCAGAGTCTACTTTTTCTATTATAGTAAATGTGATTTCAGATATGAGACCAAGATTATGTCTAGATATTATTAAGGCTTTAGCATGCATGAAGGATTAGGAGGATTCGAGCTTAGGCATCTATAATTTAACTGGGATTACTACAAAAACAAATGAGTTGATTACTAATGATGATTCATATGATGATAATAATATTGATATTGAGGATGATAATGATATAACGATGACAATTAATGATGTTGATGTTTGACAGTTGATGATTGTCGAATTACGACACTTATGTGTAATATCTGATTTTGATTTTAAATTTTGATTTACTCATGTTTATTTCATTGTATTTATCTGTCATTTGTCTTTATTTAATTTTTGGCTATGATATTTGAAAGTTTGTACTTGAATATTTAATTTTTTTTATTTTCATTTTATATTGATTTTATATTTTTTTTCATATGTAAGTTATAATATTTTTTAATTCAAATTTAAATATTTAATACACTTACACTGATGTCTGATAGTCTGATACACAAACATTTAGTCACTGATACACATATTTATAAATTATAAAGTATTAAAAATAATTAACATTAACTAAATAGTAAATACTAAAAAGTAAATATAATTAATAATTAACATTAAAAAAAACTTGTAAAGTATTAAATTAAAATTAAAAAAATTTTAACATAAAATCATTAACTTAAGTCTAATTCTAATTTTCTAAAGAATGAATACATAAATAATTAAATATAAAATAATATTATCTTTAAATAATTAAAAAAATTATCACCCCTCCCAGCTCATTTGACATCTCTGCATACAACTAACAGCAAAGCTTCTTGTAAAGTATTATACTAATTCTTAAGTCTCATTATAATTGATGACATCTATCTTTTCTAACATGGATTGACATCATATTAAGTGAGATAATATTTCAAAAATATACTATGATATCCTAGCACTGTCGAGATAAATAGTAAATAAAGTAAAAGGATAAATAAAATATATATCTAACAATAATTATGAAATCAAGTGTTCAATACAACTTTGTTATCCATTCTAGAGAGCAATTTAAAAAATCATGATTAGATGAGTCGGTTATAAAATTATATGGCTCCTTAGTAGATTCGTATATGGTATGCAATTTGAGTACCATCATAATGTGTACCAAGAAATTCAAATCTAGAGGATGAGTGACTCTTTATCCTAGTTGAGGTTTAACTAAAATTGCTGAAGAGTAAAAAAAGTAACAAATTATGAAATCAAGTGTTCAATAAAGCTTTGTTATCCATTCTAAAGAGCAATTAAAAAGTCATGATTAGATGAGTCGATTATAGAATTATATGGCTCCTTAGCCTAGAATTTGTAATAAGTCATAGGTATCAAGTCTCATACTCACAAACACATCATTAGCCTAAACTAGAATAGACTCATAAGCAAATATTTCATCTGAATTCGAGGAAGTCAGCATAATCTATATTTATGGTACATATGATAGCTCAATTAGAGCACCATCATAATGTGAACCAACAAATTCAAATCTAGAGGACAAGTGACTTTCTATCCTAGTTGAGATTTAACTAGAATTGCTGAAGAGTAAAAAATAATAATGAGCTCAGAAGATATATCTTTTACACTTTTACTATTTATAGACTCACTAAAAAATAACTCATACTCAAAAAAAATTATATTAACACTCATTAAAATAATACTAGTCTCTAAAAAAAATATTTATATCTTCTTTGGTACTGAAGTAGTAAAGAAAAATATATCTTAAAATTTTACTTATAAATTTATCTCATCGTGCATAAAGATCGTGGATAAAATAAATACTCTCAAAAACTTGAAATGCAAACTAAATAATCTCTTTCCAGCATAAAGAATAAATTACAATCAAAATTAGATGTGTCAAACGGGTCAGGCCAGGCCTGACCAGACCAATTTTTCCAGACCCAACAGGGCTAGCATGCCCTGCCTAGTACGGCAAGGTTCTTGAGGGGCAGATCCAAAACAGGCACACGACCAAAAATCCACCAGGTTCTGCCAGGTTTGTTTCGAGTCGGGTCGGTCAAAATTTTAAAACCCTGAGATTTCGACGCCACACCACCGCGCTTCCATCGCTCGTCTGGCATCACTCAATGCATGGGATTTTCATGCCATGCCCAATGCTAGGCGTGCCTTGTGGTGCCAGGCACGACACACAGATCGAAAATTTTTGGCCCGGCATGACACTGTAGTGAACCGGGCCCGGGCCGACCCAGCCCATTTGACAACTCTAGTTAAAACTAAATATCTCCAAAAATACTTCAAAACACTCACCTCAAATATGAGTTTATGAGTCATCTCATTCAGATATTTAATTTTTCTTTCGGCCACCATATTTATGGGGATGTGCAAACACAAAAAGTCTAGTATATAATCACGTGATCTATTCAATAAATATTAAATTTGAATAATATGTATTCTAATATATTATTATTTCTTATATTCAAAAATTTTTATCAAGTTAATTTTATATTATTTTATAAACTTTCTAAAAAATATAAAATATATGTGATTTTATCACAAAAAGAAAATATGCACATATACCATGAAAAGTCATCAATAAAAGTAATCATGCATGTAAATCACTCTCCGATCATATTTCTTCTAGAACCTTATAAATCTGAGTGTATTAGATTGAATAGGTTCCCTCTAACGCCTAAAAGTATCAAACAATTCATGTCGAGCTAGCATGAAAACATTTTTTTGTGGCCCAAGGGAGCATCATCCCAGGATGTGTCAGCCTGATTTTAAAACTAAACCATGTCGGACCGACATGGCTCTAAAAGAGGGCAACCAAGCATGGCCTATTTAAAAGATGGGTGCCTAGTTCATTCCAAATCATGATTAGTTGAATTGTGCCAGGACAAACCCAAAAACACCCAAGCTCTAGGCACGAATCATGCTTAGCCGACAAAGCTCAAACCAAGGCCAACCTAGATCAAATCTAGTCTAGCATCAGTTGGTACCCGAGTTAAATTTGGCTTGGCCATTTACCACCTCTGCTCACATTGGGCTAACAGGTATGATAGGATGTTCCAGTATATTTTTCTAATTAACACGCCTGACACCTCACACTATAAGATAGAAATACCCTTAAGATTGATATAATATTCTCAAATTCATCGGTTATAAATAATCAAATTAAGAATACACAATTAAAATATCTAAATGACTCAATTATTTAGAAGAAAATAATACTGCAAAAATGAAAAGATGTAATCCACCCTTCTCAATCTCAAATGCAGTGTTCCTCAAAGTCTTTCAATCTTATAAACAAAATTTTAGTATAAGAAAAAATTAAAATTAAACCACATTAAAAAAAAACTCACCAAAAATTTATTATCAAGAAAAATCAAGAAGAATAATAACATAATAAAGAAAAAAAAATTAACAAAAATATTATCATATCTAATTATTTTAGAATGTTATTATTGAATATAATAATATTCTCAAAACAAAAAAAAAAAGAAAGTGAATAAATGATAATTACATGTGAAGTGAATACTAACTCATATATCGATAATCCAAAAATCTAAATACCAAGTAAACATGACAAAACTAATAATATATAAAGTAAAAATATTTAATGCTAGCTTAAAGAGAAGTTTTATATATTTCACTTTAATATTATGATAGACAAACTATGTAATGACCCCTAAATGGCTTTGATAGTCAACATATTGATTTTAATATTATATAAAATTCTTAGTCGTTTTTTCTAAAAATAATGTCCAATAATTATCTCTGTGTAACTCATTCTCCTATAATAAGTACCCTGAATTAAGACTTAGCTAACTCTAATCTACTGCACCAATAGCATATTATATTTAATAAACAATTCATAATCAAAATAGACCAAATTAAGGTTTCTCCAAAACCTTAAATTTTGTCCAAATTGGTTGCTCTCGAATTAGATTTTCTATTCAAATTAGGATTTTTTAAAAAAAAAACCCTATTTTATATCTAGAATCAGATGCACCAAATTAGGATTTCTACCCAGATTAGGATTTCTGCCGAAAAATAGGGTTCTCCCCTTCGGTTTTTGGTCGAATTTGTTGACATAAAATTAGGATTTCGAGGCCCCAAAAATCACATGAATTATGCTGAATTTGAGCACAACCACCACATTGCCCATTGCTTTTTTGATACACAACATCCATGCTATGGGCGTTGATGCCCTATTTCACATAGTGGGAGTGTGATGGCTTCAAAAAGCAATGCACAGTAATTGTGCTCTCCCCACCCCTCCCAGAATTCACATGAGCAGACACAATTACAATAAAATTCACTCACACGAACCCTAGAATTTATTTTCCCTAGAAGTAAAGCACACAAACCACCCTAATATAAAGGATAAATTAATCAAGAAAGCCCACAAATTTTAAAGGTAAAACTATAAAACATCAACACCCACCCCCTCTCAAGCCATAGTATAAAAGTTCAAACTTACCCACTAGCCTAGTGGTGACTGGTGACCTGTTGTTTGAAGCTCACAAGGGTATTGTTCCCTGGTGGATGTGGCAAAGGGCCAGTCTTGGACATGGTCTTGTGTAGGAATGACTACTCGTCATAGCTCCAAGACAAAATGCAGTCCTCTTTAATTTGCAATCTTCAGCCAATAATAATATAGCTTTCATAGCTTCATGTATGCTAACTTTAGCAGCAATAATCACACATTTTATGGCACCTGTAGTAGAGAAACTGAACCAAGGACTTGTACTAAGTCGTCGTTCCTTTTTTGCAATATCTAGGATGCTTAATGCAGAGACAACTTGTCTCATTGTTATTGACTATCGAAGCAGTGGCCGTCCACGCCTAACCTTGCTCTCTTTTTATTTCATTCGCACAACATGGGTGTTCCACAGTAGGAGAGGGTGCATATGAACAGTGAATGTGCCCACTCTCTTAAGGTTTGCAGCCTTATCTCATGTACACACACTCCTAGGACAAATATATCAGAGGATACTTACAGCTTTGATACCATATAGAAATGTAAAACTCAATAATCTCAATAACAAAAATGAACAAACCAAACTCATATATAATGGGTAAATGTGGTTGGAATAACCCACTGAGTGAGTGCTACCATCAATAATACAATATATGATAAAAATAAGGTCATACAAGTATAAAAGATGCAACAAAAAAGATTCTAAAAAAAAGCATAAAATATATTGACATTCAATATTATTCATTATTTTCAATACAATACCATATTGATAGAAATAAACACAACTATAAATTGAAGAAATCATGCATTGGTATGATGGCAAGTAACTTCATTCAAGAGCGAACAACAGTATTATATAGAGGTGTCAAACGGAACGTGTCGGGCTGGCCCGGCATATTTTTTTCAGGACCGACCGTGCTTTCGTGCCGGGCCAGGCACGGCACGTTTACTCTACCGTGCCGGGCCAGGCACGGCACGTTTACTCTACCGTGCCGTGCCTGGCCCGGCACTGTTTTTGTGGGGTTCAGCTCAGCACGGGCCCACGGCACAATCCACCAGGTTCGGCTCAATCGGGCCGAACCCTAAATTAAAAAAAAAATAGGGTTTCGGCACACGCCGTCGCACCAAACCCCTAATTATAAAAAATTAGGATTTCGGCGCCGCCGTAACCCTAATTTTAAAAAAATTTTGATTTCGGCACGGTACTGTATCAACGGGCCACGGTACCGTGCCGTGGTCGGGCACGGCACGAGCGCAGACACAAAAAATTTAGGTGCTAGGCTGGCCCAGGTAAGGCCGAACTGTGCCGTGCCTTGTGCCGGGCCTAGCCGGCCCGGTTGGCACCTCTAGTTTTATAAGATTTCTGAAAATAAGATTGTCAAGATATTAACTTCTCTCTAACATCATGCTAAGTAGGAACCTTATGTAAAGAGTATTATTATTTTTTTATAATACACCTACAAAAAATTATAAATAGTTTGGTGCATCATACACTCTTAGTTTACCACATGATAATAATACACAATGCATCATTACGCTGTGATGAACATTCATCTTAGGCATGCATGCAACAATGATTTAAATAAAAAATCTCCAGGTTAACATCATTGAATTGAGGTACAAAAAATAAAATATTCACATTATTATATGAATTCAAGAACTATGTCCTCTCATGTTTAAGTTTTGAACTTTATTCTCTACTTCATAACAACTCCATTGCTTCTCTTTCTTTTTTGTTATGAGTTGATAACTAATTTCCATAAATCATAGTAACAATATTGGCACAAAAGTCAGGATCAAGAAAAAAAAATTGTTTTCATGATTGAAGAAAAAAAAAAGTAAAGTTCCAACACTAAATTAACAAAAAGTGCACTAGTAAACATAGATAAACTAATTTACCAGGAGAAGAACTCAAATCAACAAATCCAGAGAATTGGGCTGACATATCATCATGCCCATAAGTTGCTCCCGCCAATTCTGTGCAAAGGCCTTTTTCTTCTTAAGGAATTGCAAAAATAAAAGCTCATAAAACCAAAAAGAATTATTACATCAATTGCAAAAACAACCCCAATAGTGCAACATCATACATTGATGAATTAATTTAATACCACAGTATTTTTGATTGTTCCATGTAAGCTTTGAACAATTAAAAGTACAATAAAAAATACAAATGATAATATTCAATCAGAATTGATCAAATGAGTAAAATGGTGTGGTACGCATAATTATAAAACATAATAAGAGTACTCATACATTTGTCAGGGACACTCCTTAAAATGATAAAATAATATTAGATCAATAATATACTACTAAAAATATATACATATTACCACTTTTGTAAGTAGTATATAGATATATAATATATCAAGTATTGTAAAAAAGGGAAACAAACTAAAATTTTTAGTTTAGTATAAAAATTTGCAAACTAATATGTACTTAAAGCATATAAATAATTCATATAAAATCATTAATCTTCTCATTAATTAAATAATAATGAGCATCAATATATTTCACCTATTCGGCATTAATATCTTAATTTTATAAAAATAATATAAAATTGACATCAATTCACATGTGACAATTGTCGCAGTCATATGTTTTATCACTATACCCAATTAAGAGATTGTCTATATACTATTTTCTAGAAACAAAATTATCTAATAAAAATAATAATAACTTTTCTTGGATCTCCTATTTATACTTTCAGTGGCCCAACTAATATATGAATTTTCAATAAACAAAGAATAACCAAAATCTATAAAAACTAAAGAGTCATTTTTCACATGGCAAAATAGACACCAAACAACATTCAAATGAATTTGTAATAAAAATCTAAAAGCACTTGAACATAAAATGTTAAAAATAACTCAAGAGCCATTTTAATTGTGAATGAAATAAATATTTCAAAAATAATTTTAAAAATCTTGAGACACACTAAGGTGCACAAAGGCAACAAGGCACAAAGTCCTCATTAAGTTAGAGGTTCAAGGCGGCCCTAACACAGAATTTAATGAAGTGAGAAGCACCTTATTTTATATAGATAATTTTATTTCATATCATCAAATATTATCTAAATTTTTTATCTAATTAACAAAAAATATAAAAATAAAGAACTTCAAATATAAAAATTTAGAATCATAAGTATTGATAAATATTCAAATCTAAAGTTTTCAAAACAAAATATTTTTTATCAATAATTCAGCATGAAAATTCAAAATATTAATAAAAAATATGTAGATAACAAATTTGTCTAGAATAATCAAACAACACTTATCTTTTAAATCCACAAAATCATTATCATTTTCATCATTATTTATATAGTCTTCTCCATCTTGTTCATCTGTAAATTAATCATTTGTTCTTTTTCATCTACTAATAAAAGAGAATACATGATTTTTATAGTTTGAAGTTGTTCCACTAGATTATGGTGTTAGCATTGTGTTTGAATTTGACAAAATATTATTTGTGTCTATGTAACCTTTATTTTGTTACTTTATCACAAAAAATATAAATAAGAGTATTTAAATTTTTCTTATTGAGTAGACAACATATTTTTATCCAAATTCTTTTCTTCCACTTGAACTAGGGTCTACTTGAATTTCACTCATTATCCATCCTTGTATAAAAGAAATTTTTACTATAAAAAAAATAATTACAATTAATTTAAGAAAAAAAAATACATAACATATTATATAATTTTTATTAACAAACAAAAACAAAATTATTTTTTAGTTTTTAATCATAAAATTCATTTTAGTATAAGAAAATAGCTACAAATAATTAAAGAAATAAATATATAACAAACCATATGATTAAATTGGAAAAAAACATATAATTGTCTTCTAATTTTTAATTATTATCTAGTAAAAATACAAAACAAATCAATTTATGTTTTATTTATTAAATAATATTAATTAATTTTGTTGAAAATAAAAACACTCTAAAGGTAAAAAGCATTAAGAAAAGGAAAAATATCAAAAGATCAAAAAGATTTATTTTCTCTTTTTTTCTTGGTTCTCATAAAGGTAGAGGTTTTTTTTTTTGGAGAATTTCATGGCAAGACAGTAGTTTAATGGGTCCTTGTTCATTTAAAATGACAATTATTTATTATTGTTTATTATCATATTTTTTATGATATTTTCTATTTACCATTATTATGATTTACTAGTTTTTAGTATTTCTCTTTTTTTTTGTTACTTTACATTATGGATGAGAGCATTCAACTTTTCATTTATATATTTTATTTTTTTCATTACTGAGTGTTGTGATTTTTTGTTTATTCACATTTTATATGGCATTAAGGTTTGATTTTATTTTTATATTATTATTTATCTTTTTTTTATTTTTCATTATTTGGGAACACTCGACATGTGAGTTGTCTCAAACCATTTATATAGTTAATGTCGTATTTTTTGAAAAATAATTTTTTTTCAATTAATGACAATTTTATTTTTTTTCTTTTCCAATTTCACTCCCTTGTTTCTCCCCCTTCTTTGAAAGACATTGTATCTGAAACCTTAAAATTGGCTAAAACATGATATCAGAACTTTGTTTGGTTGTGTTGGGTTCCCCGAGTGATGACACATCTCCCTCTGGCATTAGCAATAATAAATGTTTGCATTTGGCAGCAACAAATATAGCATTATCATACTATTAAGACAAAAGCCACATACGATTGGTCCTTTCGATGTCATTTTGGTATATCGTGGCTATCAACCTTGCAACAGCATGATTCTAGTGGTCCAGAAGTCATTTCCAATGAATCATGAATGAAGATAGGATCCATAATAGCCAATTTGGCAATGCCAGTACATAATCAATACAGTGAGTGTACAAGTATTTTAAAGTGTTTGAAACCTCTTCTTTCGAAGGTTTCGCATAAAACAATGATGAATTATGCAAGTTTTATCTTCATTTAATATTAGTGTATAAGTTTATCATGTTGTGAGTTCTATTTTGAAATAAAAAATAATAATTAAAATATGTATGTGACAACTAAGAATAACCTAGTAAAAATTGAGAGCGATTATATACTCCATGTCGACTATGAAGGTGAGGGTTAGATTTATTGTCAAAGATTACGCATGTCACTTATTAAAAAACTCACCTCATATTCAAATTGATAAATAAATGATAATTAATACACAACAACTAGTACACCTCTGTAATCGATTGATCTTAATATATAGAGTGTGTTTGCTTCTTGTGACGCGCAAAAGAGAATTTTGAATTTGATTGTATTTATACACTCTTCGATAATATTTTATTTATATAATAATATTTCTCAATTATTAGTATGAAAATTGACTGACCAAGACAATTGATACATTATGCAACTTAGATATGACTATGAAAAAGAATTATTGTTTTGATACATGAGTTAATAGATTAGACTATATTAATGAGTTATAGTGATTAGATTTATAATATTATTTACATACATATGTTAGGTGAGCAAAATATTATCTTGCAGATAGATTTTTGGTGATCATAGGATGACTCGAGTAACCACAACTACATATAGACCAAGCGAAGCTTGTACGATCACTCATCACATTACGATGCCTTTATCACATAATAGTAATGAAAGAACTAAGAATACTAGTAAAGATACTTTGAGAGAGAGAAAGTTAGTAGTGACATGTCTTTTAGGTGGAAGATTAAGACATACTCATAATAATAATTAGATATTACATCCTGAATTACGATGTACTCTCCCGATGATCAAAGGTTATCCATCAGACTACTTGTCCCACTCAAATTAGTTCCTCTACAACCACATCTACTAGTTTTTTTATAATTTAACTTTCTTGATAAGAGTATTTCAAACTTCTTTATTTTGGATTCTACTAGCTTAGGTCAAGATACAGCTACATCTTTTGTCCTTTCGACTCACCACCTCACTCCAAATTCATGGGTCATATATTCAGGAGCTAATTCTCATACCACAAGTAATCATACTCTTTATATTTTATTTTATATAGTCTATGACTTCTAATATTATCATGGTCAATGAAACCCATGACATAAGTAATGGGCATAGTAATATTAATATTAAACTTTTTTTAAACACATTTTATGTGCATCAAAATTTAATTATATTTTATTTTCTATCAATTACTTTACTAAGAAATAAGAATTTGCGATAGTTCTCTTTTTCAACAAATTAGATAAATGATTTTACTGATGATAAATTAGTGAAGCATACTAATTTTTCTCCGCCCATAGGAACCAATCTAGATGTTGAGCTACTATTGATATGTAGAATAAGATAGTGAGAAGAAAGTACATTAAAAATAGATGTACATGATCTAGTGACACCAAGAGAATAAAGTCTAAAGTACTCACATGAGAATATCATTGTCTCATCTTCGATGGATGCGGTCATAAACGAACCAACTTGAACGAGCTTAGTTATCTACTATATAATTTCTAAAACTTAAAAAATTCATCATGACTCATAGTGTAACATTTAGCACCTTTATTAGATATGTCCTAATCTCCACGAAAAGAATAAGTTACTATTACCTTCGTATATCTCAAGTATATCTCTTCCAAGTCTCTCAACTCTCTAATCACTACTATGTGACAAAAATATCACAATAATATAACTATTTATACTAACTTCACTAGATTAAGGTATAGTTATAGCTACTTAAGTCACTCTCTAATAAATCTTTAAGAGACAAAATTATATTCTCCCCTATAATCTACGTTCGCAAACTAATATATCATTCTCATAATGAATATATTAAAAAAATGCTACAAATTTGCTCAACAAATTTCAACGATATCATCTAAATTGCTAATATCAATATCATATCAACAATCCTCTCCTACAATCATTTTCAAGTTGCATTGTAAGTCATATCGTCCTAATCAATAAATCTATATATCTATAATTAAATAATAATATCATACAAATAAAATATTCTTGATAAATAAATCAAAATAATGTCATAAACTCTGTTGCAAGCATCATAAGAGTTAAAAATAATAATAATAATAATAATAAATTAATATTTTTATCCATTGAATTCTAACAACTAAATGAGTATAGTCTAATGACTGTTAAATTTTGCCCTAAAAAAAAAAATTTTATGTTTTTAAATTAAAAAAAATTCTATAAATAACATATTGTTATATTTTATTGTTTATAATTTATTTATAATCTCAACTCTTCTCCTCTCCTCTCTTGACTCTCTTTTTTTTAAAAAAAATTCTAAAAACCACAATGTTACGCCCATAATTTTTTTACATTTGGAATTATAATTTGACAAAGCGACAGAATAATTTTGAAGATGAATTGCAACTTCAAGGCATGAGTATGTAAGATAGAGGTGAAACAATATTTATTGCCTGCATAATATAAAGGAACACATTATATTGTATACATTTTATTTTAATTAATATTTTATAAATAAATTAATTAATTAATTAATAATAAGTAAAAAATTATAAAAATAATACTCTTATTCTCCTACTTATAATCTCCTAGAATAAAAAATAATAAATAATAAATATAATAAAAATAAATTTAACTTATACAAATAATAATGACATCTCAACAAAAATTTCTAAAATTAAAAATAATTTCCCTCATTACCTCGATCCACACCCCTAAGAAATATAAAATTAAATGACCTTCAATTGTATAAACATATTTTAACATGATAAAAATAAATTATAGGATTGTCAAAGAAAATTTAGTACAATATATATATATATATATATATATAATAATATTGATAATACTGATTACCTTAAGAGATATTTAAAATAATACACTAATAAAATATGATATATTAAATCTCAGGAAAACCCAATAATAGCGAAGCCTTTGAAATTAAATCAACTTTATGCTCATTGATCCTGACAATAAATTGGAAAGATAAAATATAACAAAATTGAATTCTAACATGAATCTTTTGATTAAATTTTTTGAATATCCTAAATAAGTTCATATTATACAAACCTACTTCTAATCTACTAATCATATAATTTTTAGATCGACCAATAAAAATAGTATAATGAAATATTTTAAATTAACAAAATAATTAATAATTAACGAATTTAAATAATATAATTGAGTAATCTCAATAAAATCTAATATTTTGACTAGTCGCAATGACTTTGCATTCACATGCATCATCACCCATCATATCAATTCTACAAGGAAACAAAAGATTAGGGTTGAGCCGAACAAGGATAAATGGAGATCACAAGTTAGGTGCTCCCAAACAATAGTAAAACAAATAAGATAACTAAAAACAAATAAAATAACTAAAATTCTACCAAGCACAAGCATGCCCTCATGCTGGTATATTATTTCCCATTTGCTAATTAAGTAGTGAAATGTTAAAGGCAGGGTTAGAATTCAAACTCGCATCTAGCACATCAAAATGAATGACATAACATGTTAGCAAACCAATCCAAAGCCAAATATTAAAATCAATCTCCAACATGAATGACACGCCAGCATTAGTGAACTAGCCCAAGTCGTTAATAAATTCAAAATAGTAGCCATTTGAGTGCTTAGCTAATATAAACATTGGTAAGATGAGAACTTAGAATGGCGTAAACGAAAGGTGTTTGAAATATAACTAGAGTCAATTACACATCACTGACTGCTAGCTTCTAACAACTACTTGCTTTTGAAGAACTAACAGTCGCTCGTCGAAACAAAGCCCTAGATATTATAATCTAACACTCTGTACCATCACACGCGAGAAGATAGCAATACCAGGAGAAGATTCAAAATCAGAAAATCCTGAGAAGTGGGGGCCGTCGTTGTTTGAATCATCATTTTCTTCATGCATTATCCTCGATGGCCACTCCTCTACAACATAACATTCCAAACACAGGCATTAAATCATGATTCACTAACCAGAGGAATCAAAATCTCAAAATATTTGAAAGGTCGTCAAACCGGGAAGCGAGGACTCTTGTGACAGCATAGGATTTGAAGAGCCTTTGAGGATGCGTCGGTGACTCTCATTTAAACTTACTGGCTTCCGATCACTTTTACTTTTGTCGGCCATTTCACAGTTCAGTGAACTCGCTGGTTGCCCTGGTGGACAATGGCATGGAAAGGGCGCACCAGATACCAAGACGCCCACTGAGTTCCAACTTCCAACAGCCTACCAACGGACATCACTCACGCTCAGCGAACTCATTTTATATCTAACAAATTTTTTTTTTCTTTTTAATAATAACAATAAAATTATTATTTTGAAAAGGTATGTATTTTGAAAATATTTATATATATAAATATATACATATAAATTATTTATGATTTTATATATATAGTTTTATATATGTGTGTGTGTGTGTAACTATATGTATACCTATGTATTTATAAATGTATATATTGTTTTATATACATTTATAAATGTACATCTTAGTTTATACTTTATAATCATTTATAAATGTACATATTGGTTTATATATTTATATATATAGTTTATAACTATTTATAAAAATTTATATAAGTTTAGAAATGTATATAGTTGTTTATATATGTGTATAAACATATATATTAGTTTTTGAAAACAGATATATTAGTTTATATACATTAATATGTATATTTATATATATATATATATACACACACATACACACACACACATACACACATATACACACATAAATATATATCACTATAAGAAAATCAATAATTAGAAATGAAAATTAGAAATGCTCAATATCATTTCTAAAATTAGAAACAGAATAGAAATATAATAAAAATGGAATTAACATTTTTTGGAAATTTTAAAAAAAGAAAAAAAAAATCTGTTGCTAATTAACAATGGATTGTTATGTGTTTTTTTAATCCGTCACAAATTGTGACATGGTGTGGGGCGAGGATACTCATGCTTAGCATTTAGTGACAGAAATTTATGTATCAATATATTTTTAGAAATTGAATGTCTTTTCGTTTATGCATTTTATTGCTAATTTCAGTCGCTAATATGTGATAATTAATTTATTGAAAAATACTTTGAAACTCCAATGAATTTTAGGGTTTGGGAGTTTTTCTTTTTGAATCTGACTTCGTCCAAATTGTTTGTGGATTTCATTTCCTCCAATAATTGATCGATGCGCAATTCATCCATAATTGTGGTGTGAAATTATAATTTTCATTTTATCTCATGTCTATTATATTCAGGAATAGTTATATTCGTGCATTTTGATATTATATCTAGTTTGTTTTCATTTTTAATATTCATATTGGATTCTCTCTTATTGTTTTGTTGAATGATTATAATTCTCATTAATAAAATATATATTTTATATTTTTTTTCATATAATTGGATTTGTTAAATTTTTGTGTTACCTAATTGAAGTATGAATTATGTGTGCATTTTGTTATTGACCTTTAATTTTGATCATTATAATTAATTTGCTTTTTTTTTCCTTTTTAGGATTAGATGAAATATAATAAATAATTTATAATTATTATAACAAAAACTAAAAAGTTTATTTGTGATAATAATAAAAATCATAAAAAAAAATTATGAGGGTCGGCAATTGCAAGGATGAAACATAATGAACAATTATAAAACTAAAAAAAAAAACTTATAAGTTCATTTCAAAATTTATATGGTTGATTGATCTACATTTCAATATAGGTGCAATAAACTAAATAATACTTATATTTATTTAATATTAAAAAAATCATATTAGATGTCACATATGTTATATGACAAATTTATTAATTTTTTAATAAATTTGTGAGATATTTTTATTAATTTATATTATATATTTCATATAGATTAGCATATATTCTTAATAATTTATTAATGTTCTATGTAGATAGTTAATTCATTGACAAATTTAAATACATTGACATTGATATTTTATTTATATTTTATATTATGTGTAATGTGTTTGTGTAATTAGTTAATACTGAATTATTAATTTTGAAAACAATATTTATTACATTGAAAATTTTACTTTTTTTCTTTATTAATGCAATTTCATTCAATATAAATAAATATCAAATATTTTGTTTTATGTAAATGATAAAGTTATCACTCATGTCCTTTGATAAAAATATAAGATATTGAAGCAACTCACTTTATCTTATTTTAATTCAGAATTATCTAATTATGATGTTGCTATACTTTATTTATTAGATTTATGTAATGTCATAAAAATGTTACTACATATTTACTACCAATAAATTTTTATCTATATTATTATAATTTAAAAAATATCTGTGTTATGTATTACATGAATGGAAATATTGTACGACTTGATCATTAGTAAATGAATATGAGACTGAAAGATGAGTTTTTGAATGATGAGTTTATATAGAGGATAGAGGAGTTTATTAGTTTTGTTGAAAAATAGTCTGAATTTATGGATGAAACAAAAATAAAATACCCATGTTATGCTCGTAAATATCAAAATCAAAGTTTCAAAGATATGGACACGGTGCATTATTATACTGCAAAAAATAGATTTGTTAAAGACTTATATTTGGTATAAATATTGGGAAATAGTTGTCATAAACAACTAAACATTATATAGATAGAAGTGTTAATTCAAATATTTCAATGGAATAAGTTAATCCAATGATAAATGTGAAGCATTATTGAATAATATTATCGATCTTTCATTAGATCAGATGTAGTTGGCATAATTATAATATTATCAACAATAAAATTTTAATGAAATGATGAAAGTTTTCAAAGAAAAGGTTTCACAAAGTAATTTGTATGGCCACTAAAAGTTATCTATGTGGTCATATTATTGAATTTAAAGGCAAAATATCATTTTTTCAAAAAGGTATTTTAATGAAATATGCTAATTATTATATGAATTGTTATTAAAGATTTACGTCATGACAGATAGTTTTTACATCACAAAAAGAAGCTAATATGAGATTTGGGTTTGCATATAGAAAAAATATTTTAATATATTAATGACCCTATGATATATTGGGGGATAGACAATGAATCAATTGCATATAATTTTTATAATTTTCCTCAATATAAAAGAAATACTACTTTTAAAACGTAAAAAATAAATATTTCTCATAAGAAGATATATTATTTTTCACTGACTCTTCATTTGTAAAGATTATTTGTATTTGAAGTCACTGGTAATGACTGAGTTAGCACAAAGAGAATAATATTGAAGATAGCATGATGTGACATTGCATAGATTCTCTTTGTTTCTCTTTGTTTGAAACATTTTGATGATTGTCATCTATCTTTTGTAGATGAAAGTTGGAATGTTAGACTAGAGTTGTGTACAAATAGATTTCAGCCATTTGGACAAACGAGGCAACAAAACTCTTCATGGATGATTATAGTAATACTTTATAATTTACCACCATGAATGTGCATGAAAGATGAATACATGTTTTTTTGTAATTTTAATGCCTAGTCCAAAAAATCTGAATGACAAATTAGATGTTTTTTTGCAGCTCCTTATAGCAAAACTCAAATTTTTGTGAGAGGGTGGTATCGAAACATATGATATATCTAGAAAGTAGAACTTTAAAATGTGAGCAAAGGAGGAAAATTAGATTTTATGGACTATAAGTGACTTTCATGCATATTCAATGTTGTCGGGATGAAGTACTATAGGAAAATTAGATTGTTCTTATTGCATTGAGGACTCGGATACATTTTATCTGAGCAAATGAGGAAAGACTTCTTAGATTGATAATAATCTTAGTTCTTACATTTAGAACATCTATTTCAGATGAATATTGACCCATTTAGGAAATGACATAAAGTCATAAAAGGTACATCCCTTTTGATATCAGATGATATAATGTTAAATATAATTGAAAGATTTGGGTTCAAAAATATTATGGATATTGATACAGATTGCAATAATGCTTAAATTTTAAAGAACTATCACCGTGATTGGAAAAAAATTAGCATCTTTTGGGATTTTTCTTATTAGAAAACCAATCTAATTAGGCATGACTTAGATGTGATGCATATTGAGAATAACTTCTTTGATAATATTTTTTAAACCATCGTGAATATGAAAGGAAAAATAAAAGATAATATCAAATTAAGAGATGATTTGAAAAATTTATGTTCACTTCTAGAGTTACATAAGGATGAATCAACAAATAAATTTATAAGGCTTTGTTATAATCTTGTCAAGGATACAAAGGAAGCTTTGTACAAATGACTAATAGAGCTTAGGTTCCCTAATGGATATGTATATTACATAAGAAGATGTATTGATATGAAGAAGCATAAGTTATTTGTGATAAAAAGTTATGACTACCATGTGTTCATGCAGAGGCTAATACCCATAGCATTTTGTGAATTACTTTCACAAAATATCTGGGAAGTATTAACTAAGATAATCATTTTAAAAAATCTCACTTATAATGTCTTAAGAATGGATTTATTGCCTATGTATACATTCATAACATGTTTTTATTACCTATGTATATTTTGATGTTTATATAACTTGATTTAAGTATGAGACATAACCATTTAAGTGGCCAAGGATCTCAGTATATAGATAAGGGTAGAGGAAGTCAACTAACTTTTCATAGAGGGGGAAATCTAAATGTATTCAGCGATGACAATATTATATAATATCTTTATGCATTCTTCTATATGCATGGAGAAAACATTGGCATCACCTCATTATGACATTCATGGATTTACTATCACAGATATTCCATCTTCATCTCATTTTATACTGGAAGATGCTAATAATTCCTTCTCACCCATGTTAGGAGACCCATGTATTATTATTATAGCATCGAAACTGATAGGATATTCATAATCCATAATTTACATGCTAAGTTATGAGAAAATCTTTATTCGGCTCATAGTTTATAATAAACAATGCGTACATTTCTTAATTTTACTACATACACTAATTATCATATTTCATTTTTTTTATTTTTAATAATAAAATGTGAATGACATTATAAGTAGATTATATTTTTATTGAAATTTAGTAATTTAAAATAATAATAAAGTATGATATTGCTACTTATCAGATAATATCATTTAGAATTAAAATAATATTTACGTTTCAAGTTTTTGACAATATATATAAATGAATTAAATATTAACATAATAGCAAAAAAATGGTGTATTTTGTTTATATATATATGTACATTCTGATGTTAAATTGCCCACAAGTTTATTCCTTATGCTTCTCATATAATCAGAAAGATAATTAAGGAGAAACTAGTTGCAAAGGGTATAAAGAGGAGCAAAGTGCTCTCAAATATGAAAAAGTTTTATTAGGAAGCAATTGTGGTATATTTTTCATGCATTTCTTTATTAATTAATTTGGTCTAATATTATTTACTCTTAACATAAATGCATTATAATGTATTATTATTTTGTTTGGTTTTTGCAAAAAAAAAAGTACAAATGAAATTAAAACTTTGGTAGTATCGATGAGGGATACATTGAAACATGTGGCAGGTATAATATATACAATGACAAACTTGGAAATTTGAGAAAAAAAATGGTAAAAATGTAAATCCTAAGTATTTCTCTTAGTTTCTGGATAAAGTGATAGGAATACTAGAATAATGAGGAGTTTAAGGTATTGTCCTAAATGGTCTCACACAATCATTGATCTGAGAAAGTAAGTGAATAATAATGACTTTCAAAATATATCGGAGGTTCAAATGTGACATACCAAAATTCAATAGATTTGGTATAATTTTATTTCATTTTTTGTTATTATTTAAATGTTTTAAATGCAAATGATAAAATATGTGTGATGATATATGATGTACCTTGATAGTAACTATCAATTATTCTCAAAAGATTGAGTTGAGATATCTACCAATACCATTTGAAGTATTAAAGTAAATATACAAGAAGAATGATAGATCAATTGTGGACAAATGCTCAAAGGATATTAATGTGAGTTTCTCATTTTGTACTTGTAGTTTCATTTGTAAATTGCATTTAATAAAAGAAAAAAATATGAAAACATTAATTATTTTTCATTAACTATAAATAATATACAAACTCAAGTATTTTTTTTTATCATAATTAATAATTTATTATTTATGGACTCATTCAATATAATGACCTTCATTTTTATATTATTTTTTAGTAGGAAGATGGTAGTTTCTTTGTGCTAATATAAAATTTATTTTAATATATTAATAATGAATTATGTTGTATTTTAATAATTGTAGAAAACTATGGAGAATACAGTTGTAATTGGTTCACAATTGACAGATCCTTCTATAGAGGTGTCAAAAATTGATGTTGCTTATAATTATCTTCAGGCTGTTATAGTGGAGCCAAAAAGTGGAAAGTATGTACAGACTTAGTTCTCATGCATCTACATTTTATCCAAGTTTTTTTTGGAGTTCTTCATTATTATCTTCCAATTACAATAACATGAGAGGTGCGATGAGATGTAGGAAATTCATGATACATTGCAAATTAAAAATGAAGTGATGCAACAAACAAATGAATAGATGCAAAAGGAAATTAAAGAGATGAAAAAAAGAGGCTGAAAGATTAAGAAGAGATGAGAAAAGAATGAAAAGAGAGAATAAAATATAACAGAAGATTTTGAAGTTATAAAAAATAATGTGCAAGTTGGCAAGGGCATCATTTATTTTTCATTATTCTAAAAATGATCAATCCAAATCTCTGGAGGACAATACTCATCATGGCAAGCACTCGTATTTATTTATGATGCTATGTTATTAATTTATTGCAACAAATGTTTTTGATGTAAAATTATGGTTTTTGTATTATTATTTTTTTAATTGGGTTACGAAGTATGGATTAATTTTTATTGACATTTATGTTTGTTATGACATGTTATTTTGTAATAAATATTATGTGAATGTTATTTGATTAATAATATCTGGGCATGCTTATTTGATTGCAAGTCATATGATTTCTGTATGTATTTATATATTATACATAGTATATAGAAACTGTACAAATGGGTCATTTTCTTGTTGCAGACAATAGAAATAAAAAATAGCATTGCTAATTCCATTTCTAGATTATAAATGAATGTTGTGTTTATATGTTATTCTGTTGCTCATTTAGAAATAGATAATAGGTTTTTGTTTTTATTTAGTCACTAATTTAGCAATGACATTCAAAATCTCGTTGTCGTCGCTAATTTAGTGATGGGAAAATTTCATCATTATTCTTAGAAACATTCTTGCATTATCCATTTCTAAAACATAGAGATGTACATTTCAGAAATGGATTATTACCATTTTTAATTACGTTACTATTTGTCCATTGCGACGGAATTAGAAATAGAATAGGGTGTTTCTGATTCCGTCTTTTCTTGTATACTTGCTTTATAAAAAAATCAAAAATAATATTGTTTTTGATTTTTTTCCAAAAACAATAACTTATAAAGATTTATTTTTTGAGTGGGGTAAAATTGGGTTTATGATTTTTAGTGCATGGAAATATAAATAATTTATATTTTAGTATAATTTTTTATATTTATTAACTATTTGAGTCTTTTTTTTATAAATATTTTATATATAATGTACCTAAACATACATAACCCGAATTAAAATCACTAGAAAATACATACTTCAGAGGAAAATTTGTATAAGTATGCCCCAGAATTAAATAAAAAGTATATGGGAACTCAATTTTCTATGTCTGGCATGGATATACCAAATGGCCGCTTCAAACTTGCATGACACAGTTTTTTAGGCCCCTACAGGACAATCATGTCATTTTAGGCACGCATGCATTGTAGCACAAAATGTGACATTATATCGCCATTCCAAAAAATGGTACACTAACACGGCTAATTAGTCTGCCAAATACTTGAATTATGTTAGGCTAGGCTGAGTCATGTCAAACCCTGCACGCACATGCACAAAGCATGGCTAGAACTAAGACTACCTTAGGTTGGTTAGCCAAAAACCCTAGCCTACATGGCATCAGTTGTGCAACAACCTAGCCAAATACTATTCAAATATGATTCTAATCATGTCAGGCCATACCATGAGCTAGTATTCATGGGTCATGTTGTATCGTGGGCCACAGACCCATTTGTACACCTCTAGTTAGGCACATGGTGTCGTGTACCAAATCAAAAAATAATTAAGTTTTTATTCATTCAATTATTCCCTACCAAAAAATACTTTTCACACACCATATCAATATGCCTCAAGAAAAAAAAAATAATAAATAAAGTAATTTTTTTTTGAAAATTTATATATCCACAGATATAGTTATATATTGAGACATATATCATGATATATATTTTTATTTTGTATCTATGGTTCATTGCATCACAGTATATAGAGAATTTTTTTTGAATGATTTTTTATGAAAGAGGTTAATTCATTCTTAATCCCCTCAATTAAACAAGTTTAAGTCGGGTATAAAGTATTGTATCAAACTTGGCAGTAAAAGAGACATACGAGCATATTCTTAATGTTTCATCAATCAACAATCTTATACGTGATATACTACATTATATCATTGTGGTCAATTTTTTTCTCTCGGACTTAACCAAAATAGATGTTACTGAGCAATGGTGATATCTATCCCAAGGAATGTTTGAGTAATGGTGATATCTATCTCAATTATCTTTGTATTTGGATGGCTGATAACTCATTGTTCTTCAATACACTAATTTTCAGATGACTAATAATCTAGACTAAATAAGGTCCACCTCGAGTTATATAATTATATCTAAATGATGGTAGTGTCCTAATAATATTGAGACTAAATTCATTATTTTGACTAGAGTTTACAAAAAAAATGTTATGGATGAAAAGATTTATAATTGACTTGTATGTTCATCAGGATACATACTTAATTCAGTGCAATAGTTTAAGTATTATATATATCTCTAAAAATTCTATTTTTCACTATGGGGATGCTCACATATTAAGTAGTCTTTATATCTTAATCAATGATAATTCAAACACATAGATGATTTATAATATTAATATTAAAAGATCTAGATCTAATGATTTAAATACAACTAAATTTTGACATTATCGATTGAACCCTATATTTGAAAAAATATTTCACAACTCCAACAAGACTAACTATTCCATTAATTTGATATTAAATCTTATGAAATGAATGAATTTTATTTAATAAGAATAATGTCTAAAACTTTTTTATTGGTCATGGTAAACTTGTGATGATTTTTCAAGACTTTTATATATTGATATATGTGGAAGAATAAATACAATTGCTATAAGAGTTTATTAATAATATTTCTTTTATGGATGATTTTAGTAGTTGTCACTATATCTATCTAATGAAACACAAAGATAGGTATTTTGAAAATTGTAAAATATTCAATGACATATAAAACTAACTTTGAAAAAGTATTAAAATTTTTGATTAGATTGTGTAATAGTTTCACAGTTGACTTTGTCATGAAAATCTCATGGAATTAAAACTTTGTTATATATAGTTTGGTCTATGATGAGTCAACTAAATCCTTCAATATGTTTTTTGGTGATATACTATATGAACTACTATATTGATTATTAATCATGTCTTATGTGAGGTGGTTTAAAAGATGGGATAAATATAATCTCCCAAAAAAACTAATGGATACCACATATATAATATTCACGAGAACAAAGTATTTGTTATTTAAATAGTATTTTCTATAAAAAAAATATATCTACTAGCATAAGTAAAGTTCAATATAATAAAAATCAAGCATCATTGAATAATTTTGAACTAATAGTGAAAATTCATTAGGTCTCACAAGCTATTATTGAACATGTACAAGTAACACAAGACCAAGGATGCTTGATAGGGTGTGTCAAAAAATGGAATACCAAGAGATATGGATTTCTCATGAATAATACTCATGCTATGATTTTTATTGATCATGGTGAGTCTATATTCGACTAAGTGGTCATATCTAGTTTAAATTATTAAGGATGGTTAGAAGCTATAAAATCTGAGTCATAATTCATATATGCAGTTAGTGTTCAATATACCAGCTATTATAGTTATTTCAGTAGCTGAGAATGATGTGTATATGTGAAAATGAGATAAATCTTAGTTGATTTCATAAATTGTGGTGTTTTGAAGAACCTAGATTAATAGTTATGAAATCAATTAGTTTTTTTATGTGTTTAGCAAATGAGATAAATTAATAAGTCTTTTATAATTTTGATATCCATTATTGATTAAAACTCTGTCTAACACATTCTCAATAGCTCATAAAATTTTAATAACTATAATATTATTTATCCATCACAACAACCAAGTACCCCACCAATCTTCAAGGTCGTGGCTTATTTTATAAAGCTGCAAAAATACTATTATATGGCTTAGTAGTCTCAAGTTAAATTCATGATATTTTTATAAAGTTATAACTTTTGAGTTACATAAAAATAAAAAGCCACAATTACTCATACCAAAGCTACTATAATTATTTAAGGCCATGACTTTGGGATACTAGATATTACATATGATATTATTCGAGTATGATCATTTCTAAGACTACAACTCTTATCCTCAAAAATGAAATTGTAGCAACTTGTACATGCAAGATAAGTATAAATGTCATGGTATTTTAACAGTGCCATGACAATAAGTTTATGCAAGAAAAAAAAGCACTATTATGGCCTAAGCACAATGTCATGACTATATAATAATATGAGAAGTAATCTATACTATACGACAACTTCATTTTGGCATAACCATTTATGGACTACTCACGATAAAGGTATGAAGACGGATTATTTTACAATATAATTATTTTGTATTACAAAGAGATCAAGCCTAGGTCATGGTTGTAGCTGATAGCACAGTGACTGTGTATCATTGAAATATCAATATGTTGAAAAGAGTCACATCCATATCCTAAAGTTGTGATCTCAAGCTAAAGAGATAAAGTTTGGAGTTGAAACTTTAATCTATAAGTCATGACTTCCTACTTAAGAGTAATATAGGCCTCCCTGGGCATAAAAGTGAAAGTTAAAAATTTTTCAAAATTTTTCAAATTTTTTTTTCTTTCTCCCTCACAAAATAAGAAAATCTACAACAACTACAAATCATATAGGTGAATTTCATACTTCCTAAGGGTTCCACAAGCAAGTAAACAATGCACGAATTATGTCAATCCCTATAGTGTGGGCATGACTTTCAAACCCCCCTCTCATCCTTGGATAAATATATGAATTAATATAAACTTTATATGGTATGTGAATTATATGATTTGAATTATATAATTAGTTGGTTTGGATGAATAAAACATTTATTATTTAATTATATTTTATATTATATATTTTATTGCATTGTGACTAAATATAATTTGAATTAAAGTTTAATTAATAGTTGTTTTTTTGTGAGATTGTTAAAGGTTGGTGATATTTAAGTCATGAGACTTACTCATGCATGTAGTAGGAAGGTGGTGATATCTCTTCAATTTATGATGCACGAAATACATCTATATGTTAAACTCTAAAATTTGGGTATACTAATCATCATGAGTATATAATACTTATGAAATCAATAGTATGAATACACTTACATATAAATCTATTATAGACATTATAGAAGGAATGGTTCTCAATTGGGATGGATAATATATTGAATATTTTTTTAATAGATTCGACCTTAGTGTGTAAGTCACGTCTTTACTAAAAAGGATAACGATAAACAATCTTTAAACATGCACAAGTATGTGGTGACTCGTGAGGTGGTGATGGCTATTGAAAGTTCCTTTTACTCACTTGGTTTCCATTAGTGAAACTCGAAAGAAACATATGTTAATTATGGAAGTATGATATTAATAAAGTCAAAAGTACAACTGCTTACAAACCATATTAATCATTTATATTTATGATAGTGAATGTTGATAAATAAGAGCATGCATACAAAGCCGCTCTCAAAGATAATTAATGAAGCTATCTAAAAGGTATATGATTGTGAATGACCTTTATATATGAATTAATTATTATCTCAATTATGATGTACATAAGGGATGACTACAAGGAAACCACCATTATGATTGACTTAGTAGTAATAATTATCTTGTATGTTATTAGAACACAAAGTTATTACACAAAACTTCAACTTTTATTTCATGTCTAATATAATATATATAAAATAAATGGCATCACATAAATTAAATAATTGAATCATATACCTAATATCATTTAACAATATGAGTATATATTGTACTAAAAATGACTTATTTTTTGTTGAAAATTCAAACTACCAATACAATCCTTATGAGATCGATAACTAGACAAAATTTTATTATGCTACTTGTATGACTCATCTACATGTGGTTCTTAGTTGATGAGATGTTCTCATTAATTAATTTTTGGGGCATTGCATGTTAGGAAAAGTAACAAAGTCATGTAATAAAATTTTGTCACTATTAACAGAGATTAGTTATTTCACAGTCAACTTCAACTGACGTATTTATTCTTATTTAAGAATAATTCTTTTTTATAAATTTATATAGCACAATATTTGATCAACATTCTTGGATCTAATGGCTAGAGTCATGGACTATTGAAAGTAGATTATAGTATTTGAATTTATTTGTCTTCAAATATTCTTATTTCTTTTTCTTCTTTGAGCAATAATTGATGAGCCAAAACTCTATAACTAAGCAGAACTCCATGAACCTAAAAGTTGAAAGAACTAGAAGAATCCACACCAAACTAAAAGCTAAAAAAGTCGCTATGAAAGATATCAGAAGTAATAGATAGACCCAAAGAGGTGATGAGAAAGTTATTTGACAACTCATCAATTATGATACTTTGGGAAATTATTGGAGGCATGTATTGATAGATAGTTATTTTAGGATTTGCTTGAAACTAGGCCGAAGTTAATTATTTTAAGTTGAAGACAAGTCTAATTTCTATAGTTCAACATTACCAATATAGCATATTGGCATTTGGAAGATCTTAATGGGCATGTTGTATTGTTTTTGGAGTTATGTGATACTATGAAAATGAATAGAGTTGAATTGAAAATAATAAGGTAATGATAAATTCCATTTTTATTAAGTGGTAAATCACAAAGTTAATTCTAATGTTTACCATGTGACTCCATTGAGAGTTTAGATGAATTGGAGAGAGTTTTTATTACTAAATTATTTTCACCGCAAATTACTTATCAACTTATGAAAATGATAAGTCAATTCCAAGAACAAGAACGTAATAATTTATATAATACTTATGATCATTTTAAAGATTTGTCGAGGAGATCTCTTCAATGTGATTTTGAGTTATTGGTTCAATCCTACACTTTCTACAATGAACTGAATTACATGATAAAGTATATTGTTAATATGGTTATCGAATGATCAATCATGAATAAATTACTAGAATTGGCATATTATTATTTTAAGTATCTAACAAAATTTAACTATCAAATTTCAATGAAATACTTATATAGAAAAAGACAAGCCAAAATGTTAGAGTTTTATAGATTCACTACAATTAGAGCAAAGTTAAAAGGCCAATTGAAAAAGTTCGATATCCAAGAAGAAAAGATAAGAATATTATTATAGAAAACCACTCTACATCTGTATGTATTAGTTGAATCAAAGCTTTTTTATCAAATAGAAGAGATAAATCAAGTATAGATTAAATGATATGTGTTTTGACTAATGAATAATGTCCCAATACAATATCATCAGAATGTAGAGGAGTCAAATGGGTCATGCTATTTTTGTAAAGCACGTTCGTGCCACCATGCTGAAAAAGGATGCCAAACCTTTGAAAAAGTCTGAAGAAGCTATAGAGACAATTTAAACATAATGATTCAAGACAATTTAGGGGTGAACCTACTATACCTTTTCCAATAGCTACAACTCTAAAAGTACAAGATGACTTAGAACAAGAGAATAATATAATTTTTAGTAGTAACAAGGCCACAATAAAATCATAGCATGTAACAAAGTCGCGACTCCAAAAGAATGAAAAAACTAAGTTTCACCTTAAAAAAAGAAATGAATAATCAAATGTATGAATGGAGCTTACCCTAAAATGATAAAATAGATAAATAGATCATAATGAAGCCTAAGCTAAGTATTTGCCTTATTTTGTATAGACTAAATTAATCTTATTAGATGCTGCTTAATGTAGATTATAGATGGATTTAGTCTATAATACTATAAGTGCATAGGTCATACATGTATTAAAAATTGATGTAAGTACTAATATCATTCCCATGGAGATTTATAAGAATTAAATTTCCAACTACCCAAATTGCTAAAGTTTCATACTATCTGAACTACTAGAAAGATGGTTTAAGATACTAGTTAAAGGATAATGAAAATAAAAGAACCAAAATTCAAAGCAAAAATATAAAAGAAATCAACAAATATAAATTGGACTAGGTCAGTTCTCTCGCATAAACAAACACTGGTATGCAATGTTGTGAAATAGCTAGTTTTTATAGGCATCTTTATCATGGCTTATTTCTAGAAAAAAATTAAAATCTATCAATAATAATTATCATATAGCCTTAGATATCTGTCTATAGCTACATATTTCACCACTAAGATGAACTTTCTTTACTATAAGTTGAAGATCTTTGTGGTTACTTGTATTTTGAGCATTCTTATAAAGAATTGAGTATTTTTCTTTCTCAATACTTCATACCCATTTTTTATGACTGCTTGTCTTTTATTTCGTAAGACATTGGTGTTACAAGTCTCTACAAATGATTGGTGCTCATTCCTTTAAATTTTAGAGAGTTTTTTTTTTCCCTTGATTAGTTCTAAGCCAACATGGGGATATCGATCACTCAAAAGATGAAGGTAATATAGCTAATGATTTATCTAGACAATCATTACAACTTCCCATCTCTGGGTAAAATGAGGACTTATCTACATAAAATGACAAAGCTCTCTTGTTCATCATTGTTAGCCTAACATAATCTCTTAATTGATAGCTCATTAACCCTTAGGATTTGTATTCTCTATGTCACTCAGAGAGCCTCCTAGAAATAAAGGTAGGATACCATAAGATATGAGCATTCGTACTATCAGTGATAACAAGTTAAATTGAAGCTCAATACTAGTCCATTAGATTTAAACTTCTACTTTCAAGAAACTGTTACTAATTTCTATAGAAAAAAGTATACTTAATAGTGAATTCAATCTAGTGAAAATTACTCTTCTAAATTACTAGATCACAATCATCCATTGACTCTAGATTAGGGAAGAACATGGTGATTGCAATCAACTGAATCATTTGATTTTAAGTAATGTTTCAAAATAATGCAGTCATTTATTCATAAGAAATACATAAAATTTGTTCAGATTCATGTTTCTAACAAACTATGTTCCAAATCAATAAAAAAAATAACGAAGAAAAATACTAATCTAATATAGATCAATGCTACAATAAGAAAAGAAACAAAAAAAAAATAGGTGGTGGCTTCATTTACTAGTTTTATGGTTGTCTCTGAACTCCCCTTTTTAAAAATAATAATATGCTTTTATATGGTCTATGCTAGCCCTAGCTTATAGAATTATTTTTGTTGAATCCAGAAAGATTGGCCTAACTCGAATTTATTTTGTGACACTCACTTCTATGTTTCTTAACATTTTTATGTCATAACCTATTTCTGATATCACGACCAAGTATTTTTCCATTGCTTGAACTATGTTGTTATGACCAAAAGTTTTTGTTGCATCCTTATTTCCATCTTGTGATTCATCACCGAAAGAATTATTTGTCACGACATTGGTTTCTTGTTGTGACTTCACATAGTTCATTCTTTCATGGTGACTAAAAAATATATCACGACCACCTTTTCTTTCTTGTTTTTCACTTTGTCACGACTTGTTGTTTATCGTAATATGAATTATCTTTGTCACAAAAAAAATATTATTTTTAGCTCCGTCTAGTGTTGTGACTACCATTTTCCTATTGGATACTTGAGTGGTAATTATTTCATCTTCCTTTCTTCTTGTTGTTGGTTGCGACATCATTCATTAGTTGCAACTTAATTTTCAGTTATATTCTAGATTCTTATCACAACAAAGTCGTTTTTGTTGTTACAAATTTGGTTTAACCAATTTTTTGGATTTTTACTACAATTTTACTTATTTTAATTGAAATATGCAAAACCAAGTGAAAGGTACATTTATATATTTCAACCATGAAATTATTCATCTAAATGTGAAAACATGCCAAAAAAATTGACTAAAACATATATGAATTTAAAGCTCATCAGTAAATTTCCAATGAATCTTCTATTTCTACAATAATTTAGAAATGAGAAGTTAGATGAATACTTAAAAAAAATTTTAAGTATAATCTAAAAATTAGAAGTGAACATGCTATTGCTGAAATTTTTAGCTTAGATGCTAAATTATATCAAATTCATGAAAATTATAATTAGCTGTAAAAATAAGTTTGAGACATACAAGACTATAAACATGATCGAAGGACATGTTACGAAGCAAGATGCCTGGTCCCCTAAAATTAGCTTAGTTTGGAAGCAGGATGACAAGGTCTTGTTATCTTTCTAATTCTATCATGTTTGAGTAGATTTGGCCTAACTAGTTTTTGTGTGAACTATTGAGTTAAGTTGGATTGGAGCTAGACAACCCAAATTAGCATTAATACTTGAGAGCTTCACGAACTTATGCATGATTAAGTCTTTTTTTTTTGTCCTCGGCGCTATACTTATTTCAACTCGGTTTCATACATATCTATGTATGTGTGTGTTTGTGTGTGTGGACAAACATTCACAAATATTTAAATTAAGATTAATTCTATCATGCTTAATCTTATCATGGTTGATATTTTATGGTGTGGTAGGAAAAATAATTGACAACAGGGAAATGAAAATAAAAGATAAGGAGGGCTTATTAAAAAAAATCAAGTTTGGGGTAAATACAATTTAATAAGGTCAAAAATACTCTTTATTTTATCTGACATTTACTTTTTATAAATTAATTTTTTTGTAACTCTCCCTCTCTCTTTATTCCTCTCCCTCCCACCTCCTCCCCTCCACCATCCCATGTCCCTCTCTTCATGTTTCTTCCCTTTCCACGATCCCTTGTTCCTCTTTCCATATCCCCCCCTTGCTATATATATATATATATATATATATATATATATATATATCTCTCTCTCTCTCTCTCTCTCTCTCTCTCTTTCTCTCTTTATATGTTCTCCATCTTTCCCCCCTCTACTCTCTCTCAATCTCAACTCTCTCTCTCTCTCAGTCTACTATCTCTCGCTGTCTCTCATCTCCCTCATCTTCATATTTCATATTTTTCCTTTCTCTTAATTTCTTATTTTATTGTTTTCATGCAATTCACATATATAGCCCTTATGAGTGGGTTGTGCAAGATCATGACCCTAACAACGAGATGCAACATCTCGTTGATTAGAACTCCTAGCCATTGGTGTTGATGAGGTGAATCTCGTTAATTATTTTTTTAGAATGTTTCTTGGCCTTGGTGTTTATTTTTTCTAACACCCATATTTTTCAATGCATTTTAATCATCTCCATGCTTATTTTGTCATCATATATATAATAATTCCCAACTTTTTTGTATGATGAAGAGGGAGAGAGGGAGTTTTGGGCTTGGGGCTTAGTATCATTTTTTATTTTATTTTATTAGATAGAGGAGGGAGATAGAGGAAGGAGATAGATAGATAGATAGATAGAAAGAGAAAAAAAATTAATTGAGATATAAACACGCTGGGCCGATTGTTCCACAACCATCACGAAGTGGCGACGAGTACACAAGTCAACATACGAGGGAAGTGAAAGTGTGATATATAACATTGAAAGTTATAATAGCTAAACTATACTTTATTTTTAATTTACTTCACATTAATTTATTAAATTATATATACTCAACTTCAATTATTTATACTACACATGCACTAAACATAATATATATTTTTTATCTTCTTCCCTCTCATCTCCCCCAACCTATCCCTAATTATCTCTCATCTCTCTTTATATATAGGCAAGCTATGTCAGCATGACACATCCCAGCACGATATGGTCGGGTCGCATAGTGCAAGGCTGTGCATGGCCTAGAGCGATCCAACCTAAATTATGTAATTGACCAATTATAATTGGCCACATAAGCAACATGATTATATTTAAAATAAAAACTTGCCCTTTGAATGATCTCATGCGACCGTTAATGGGACTTGATGCATGACCCATGACTCGATCATAACTGATCCTAAGTCCCTGGGCCAAGCCACAAAGACACGCATGACTAGCCCAACACAAGGAATGACTCTCATTGGTCCAGCACGGCATGAACCATGGTAAGGACAGTATGATCCATGACTAGGCATGACTAAAGCGTGCTGCTTGTATATATTTACATACACATGACCAAGTCACAATAAGTAAAGTTTCACTTTCAATAGTACAAACAAGGTACTTGATAAAACTACAACAAGACATTTATTTTTTACCAGTCGAACTAGTACACTCTTGATCATTAAATATGATATTTACTTTATATATAAACATATCTTTTGCATTGTGTGTATATACACTACAACAAAACTCATAATCAATGATGATTAAAAAGTGTCATTATATATAAATAATATCGCTTATCGATAGCGTCATCCACTAGCGTGACATAAAAAGTCTATACATATAATGACGTTTTTTTGCAGTGTCGTTGAATCATACCTTGACACTAAAATAAAATGTCATTTTTATTAATAATGACACTTAATTTTAGCGTCAAGGTATTATTATACGACACTGCAAAAAAAACGTCATTATATGTTGTAGCTATCATAAATTTTTTTAAAACTATGACACTTAGTAAAAGCGTCAATGAAGATTATGATTTAAATAAATTTAAATTTAATAATTATTGTAAATATATTTTCACCTATTATTGTAATACTGCATGCACATAAGAACAATATTCTTTATAATCCATACCAAGAATACAGTTTTCAAGTACAAATGGGAACTCGGACTTTTTACAAATCAAAAAAAAATATAACATAATTTCAACATTCATTTTTTAAATTCAATTAAAAATTTATGATATATGCAACCCAATTGTGTCTTATCTCCATAAAACTGGTTCATGCTAGCCTGACCAAGTTGAGAGTTAATTTCCAAATAAGGTAACCTGCATAAAAAAAGATGAACAATAAATAATTACACTTGTAGAAAAAATTATATTATGGAGCATTGGAAAAAAAATTTCAATGATAACAACATATCATAAAAATAATTTATATAACAATTGACATATACGATTAAACAAATTTAACAACAACAAAAACATAGTTAGTAATAATAGATAAAATATAAAGTAGGAGATTTATCAATTATGACATAAAAGTTGATCAAATTTTTTAAAATACAAAACAATAATAATTAATTTAAAACTTATATGTGTGTAGTGAGTTTAAAGATCTCACAAACAACATAAAAAAATACTACAAAAACCAATTAAATATAATAAAATAAAAAGTTAAATTACTTGTCATCTTCCCAACACATCAAAAAAACTCGATGAGATGCTATGTAATGTAATTTCAAGTTCAATTTGATTACACAAATATAGTAATCTAATCAACTAATAGTTTTAGATTCATTAATAAAATATTGGCTGCATGAAAAAAAAAATTGTGCCTTGCAATAATAATTGTGTTTTATAAGGGTGAAAAGGTAATTTATATTGTTATGGTAAAGTATTGAAGCCTGAATTCAAAATCATAATTTTTCCCATTTTCAATCTACAAAAAAAAAATCTATGGTTGACAACATAAACAAAAGATTGTATAAAAACTAAAAAATTCTAATTACATATTCGAGTTTTGAATATTTAATTGAAAGTAAGAAGTAATAATTATGATCTCATTAAAAAAAATACATTTATTATCACAATAGTTCATGGACCATTCCAAAGTTGGAAAGGTCCATGAACTTGACCAAAAAAAAGTTTACCTTTAAACGCCTTAGAATCATGCATACAATATAATAACGTAATTCAACATATGAAAATTATAGAAATATAATTAATGTTTAAGGAAAATACTAAAATGTCTTCAAATGATTATGTCGAACAATTTACCTTCAGTCATAGTTTGGGTCAAAAGAGATATAAATTACGAACCTCATTAAAAGTTAAAGTTAGAAATGCCAAAATTTGTTCATGCTGCAATACAAAAAGGTGTCTCCAATACTTTTCAAACCAAGGAAAGTATTAATTGAGTCACCAACATCACCCATTCAGATCGTACTTCATCCAACTCATCTTTTTTATATGATTCCTTCCCATTAAACTGTTGAAAAGTAAAGTATTATCTTAATCAATAAATTTGGAAAACTAAAAATAATTGATATATTGAGAAACAACAAATCAACACATACCTTTGATGTTAGACATCCTTGATCAAGAATGATATCTCTCATATATCTCATCACATAGTATCCACATTCAGCACTACCTTGTTGTCTTGGGCACTGAATGTAAAATAAAATCAATATACATATATATGGAGTTACTTGAAAGTCATATTGTAAAAAGTTTAAAATTAAGCAGAATATACTAAATATTATATTACTCAGTTAATGAGTTATGTACCCCTAGTACAACCCAATTAGGTTCTCTTTTTGATGATATATGTTTTTTAAATTTAAGATTTATTTGAGCCCTGTATTAAGAAAAAATATTTATGTTGCCACCAAATGCTTCATTCTATAATAAGAAGGGAAAAACTTACATATTAACAATATTTTTAAGATCATCTGCAGGTTGATGATGCAAGGAATCAAGGTAATAGGCGATCAAAGTCCTTATTTCAAGTATCACCAATACCAACGACACCTACAAAATTAACATTAGCGTAACAACATATCATTTATAATTTGATATATATGCATACTTATAATTTTACTTATGTTAAATAACTTACCCTGGGTTTGAGGTGTCAACCCTAATGACCCAATGATGCCCCTCCTGCAAAAAAAGACCGTGGGTCAGGTCTGATTTGACCCGACCCGCGGTCCCCCGTATCCTGAACCACTCAGACAGGCAAACCCGAGTGGGCCGGGCAAGGCCCGGCCCGGCACGGAAGCACGATCGTACCCTAAAATAACAAGCTGGCCCAGCCCGTCTCGGCCCGTTTGACACCTCTACCCTAGGTTATATGGAATAAAAACAAAATCTGCATTATTTGTATTCATCAACTAATTAGCTATAACCCTTGACCTATTTTTTTTGATTGATTCTCCCAATCCAGCTTTGAAAACCAATGTCGGATTTACAAAAATAATATTTTAATTTCACACAATATTTAAAAGTTATAATATTTTAATTTATCTAATATTAAATACAATTCACATAATTAAAAATTAAAGCATAAATAAGATAATTAAAATAAATGAAAAACATATTAAATTT
Organism: Sapria himalayana; assembly: GCA_029783825.1. NCBI lineage: Eukaryota > Viridiplantae > Streptophyta > Magnoliopsida > Malpighiales > Rafflesiaceae > Sapria > Sapria himalayana. The sequence continues at coordinate 968,216 of JAREIK010000071.1, forward strand.
TTATCTTATCATATATAGAACAAAAGGTAATTAGATGACACCTCTGTTGATGATATAATGATATCCATGTCTTCTTTCATGAGGCTAACATTGGAGAGCCAAAAAGTCTTCCAATACACTTATAAGCTAATGTATCAACACTTCTATTTATTTATTAAATAGAAGTCCAACCACAATCTTTATGAATCTCACTCCAATTGAAGTCTAGAGTTGAAAGAAGCCAAAAAGTAATCATTGGAGAGCAAATGAAAGTTTACATTGCTCTCGAATATCCAAGCATAAAAGAAAGAAATTAGGTAATTCTCTCATATAATGGGAAATGTCTTCCCTCCATCAAGTCTACCAATGTCACTAAAGATAACTTGAATTTCACTAATATTCAACAAATTTGCTCAAAATATATATTTATTAAAATCTCTATAAAAAAATACTCAAATATGCATAACACAATAGTGAATACATACAAAATATCTCAAAAAAGTTAGTAAATAAAATTTCAAATAATAATTCAAGAAAACAAAATAATCATTATAATTCACTACTTACTTGCATGGGGATATTACCATATAGGTTCTCATTTCTTGGTGAGCATGAATAATATATAATTAATTTATTTTCAAACAAAATAGAAAATCACATAAAAAAAGCTCAATGATTGGAGTTTCTAGTAAATATTTATTGTGTTGAATTATAAGTTAGAAAATGCTAACATAGTAGCTGATGAACTAAGCCATGAGATTGAGCTTGACGTAATCAATAAGCTTCAATATCTACAAAAAGAACATATCAAACAAGACTACTCCAAGATTTAATTTATATTTCATTGATATAATATGTCATTTAAGGAATGATTCTGAAAGATTATGACATAAGGGAGTTACACAATGTCCAGTGCCACAATAATATTGATTCTAGAAGATTCTAGAATATCTAAGCTAAGCTCAGCATTATGTTTAGGCCCAAGTTCAATTGATGTTCTATAATTTTTAATGTTTATTTGTTTTTTACAATATAAGAATATGACATAAGGCAGAATTGTCATAAGTAAAATATATCTATCTGTCATAAGGCATAATTTTTAATGTTTGGGTACTAGAGAGCACTCGAATTGTCATAAGTAAAATAAATTGGAGAAGAAGCTTGCATTAAATCAGAGATAGAAATAAGAATTTTCAAACCACCACTTTCCTTGAGATGGAATCTCAGAAATGACTGGTGCCAAACTAACAAATGGCCTCGACACCGTGAATTGGTATTCTCCGGTGAAGGAAAAGGTTTCCAACAAAGGCAGTGCTTATTGTGTTAGTTCAGCCCAACTCTTCTGCTGTTCTCGCCGATTGCTCCCGACAAATAAAGCTAAATTACTCTTGGGCTCCTGCATTTTATGCATAATTTTTTATGATGAGTTATAAGATCAGCTCTTTCATAGGATGGATTCCCGAGGAATCGTCCTCTGTTTATAATACTGCATTTTATGCTAAATTACTCGGAACATGTTCACATTCATTAATTAGGTTAACGATATCGAAGAGCTGATACAATTATAAACTTAATGGGGAAACTTACAGGGTGATGCAAATATGGCCAATGATTTCGAAGACACGAGCTTGAACCCGAGCTGTTGGAAATGGCTGAATGTGACGAAGAAGAAGCACAATTCTTTCTGGCGATAGATTATTCAATATAATTAAGTTAAAAATAATATTAAATTTTTCACATAATTATATTAAATCACCTTATATTTACATTTTATTTTTATTTATCTTAGGGATAAATTAAATATTAACAAATTATATTTTAAAATTAAATATTATTACTTATTTTATAAATAAAAAATGCAATTTTGAATGTATAAATATTTAGATATTTTTTAATTTTATCATAAGTTTCTGTTTATTTTTAATAAATAATTTTGAACTAAAATTTGATAACTTTTTTTTATTAATCTAGAGTAAAAATAAAAAAGTATTACTTATTAAAAAAAAATAAATAAGAAATTTGTTATAAATCTATAAATTCAAAATAAATTTTTTCACATCTATGACAATTATCAATGACACATCTAGTAATAATGACACAATGACACTTTATAACCTATTAATTTTGAACTAAAAATTAATTTTCAGCCCATTTTTCATTGAAAATTTTTAAGTAGTTAAGCAATTTTCATAACCTATTAATCTTAGCAATAACACATCTAGTAAGTATTATTAAATATCTACTTACAAATATAATAATGATATTTTATAAAAGCGTCAAGATATAAAATGTCATAAATTTAAAGTTTTGTTGTAGTAACAATGACACTTCTAGTAAGTGCCATAAAAACTTAATATATTTTTCAAATAATGATGTTTTTAGAAAAATGTCACTAAATGTATAATTACAAATAGAATAATGATATTTTCTGAAAACTTCAAGATATAAAGCGTTATTAATTTGCTGTTTTGTTGTAATGATATAATATATAAAATGTATATAATATATGTATATACATAGTATATTATATAGCGTACGTGTATATATATATAATGGGTGTGTGGGTGTGTGGGTGTGCTGTGTGTGTATAAACTGTATATAAAATAAACGGTGGATACATAAGGTATGTGTGTTCAGCAAAGCGACGTGTCAATTGCTGTCAAAAGCTGCTGCAAGTGTATTGGTTTGACGCTTGCCACAGGATAATGTGTGGCGGCAAATTGTTTTGAAAAAACTAGCGGGAAAATTCCTCCATCAACTGAGGTGTTTGTCGTTTCCCTTCCTCGCGAGTCGCGAATCCCCGCCAGCGACCATGAACCGGAACAGTGGTGCTCGTAAACGGCATCTGTCGACGTCACAACTGCCCGAACAGTCACCCGCAGCGAAGCAACTAGCCACAACACCAAGGCTAGACGAAGACCTCGTGGACGAGGACGTCTTTCTCGACGAAACCCTAATTGCAGAAGATGAGAGCCTTATTCTCCACGACAGCGAAGAACGACAGGCTCTTGCATGTCGTATTGCTAAGTGGGCTAGACCTCCTCTCTCTTCTGCTTATACATCACAGTCTCAAAATATCAGTGAGTGAAGTCACCATTCTTTTTCAATAAGCCTGTCACTGTCAGTGCCTGTTTTTTTTTTGAGGTATAGATAAACTGGAAGGGATGATCCTCTTGGTTCATAGTATTTCAGCAACTGGAGATTGATTACATCATTGGAGAAAGTTACAGGGAGCTGTTGCCTCATCAGTCTGGGCCGGCTGCTATAATCAGAATATTTGGGGTCACCAGAGAAGGTTTTTGACGGTTCATTATTTTCATGTTGTTTTTTCTATGCACGTTCACCTTTGTTTGCAAAACAAAGACGGTCCCCATCCAACCCATTATCCTATGTCTGCGTCTCCCACAGTCCTATTGCTTTGGACATACCACTCTATAAATATGTATATAAGACCAACACTTCGTTTATTGGCTATCTTTTCAAGAAGAGTAGCCTGGCCCACGTAAATGTTGGCCTGGCATTGTATGGCCTGATTCCTAGAGAAGCACCCGTGACGTGACACACAATTGTGGACCATGAGAGGCTTGAAGGGGAGGACTGTGTGTCATCCCCACATGTTAACCTTGACACGTGACTTGTTCATAGGCTTGGGTTGTGCCGTTGTGGGCAGGTACTCTATGAACCATGATTTGATGACACTTGACATAAGCTCAGTAATTCAGATGCCAGGCATGGTTGCATGGGAGATGCTCAAGTTGGGATGAGGCATGTGAGGGCCATGACCCAATGCGTGATCAGATATAAGCTGACACAATTATTAATAAAATATGTTTTTTTTAAAATACTAGGTGAAAGCCTTGGGCCACATTACGCCTGGATTCAGAGTAAACCACTTGGGTCCCATGGAAGACATGTTTCCTTTCTCCCAATGGTAGGGGATAGTTGATGGGGATAGAACTTGCAACCTAAACATTGTGCATTTAGCATCTCACCATCTAGACTACTATACAATCGGTTACCATTAATAAAAATGGTTGATATATGAACAATGCTATTAAAAAATGGCTATTGTGCATACATTAATTGTCTGGCTAGTTATTGTCATTTGCTAAAAACTACTATGAGAATTTATTATTCTTGACTAATTTATTAATTTAATTATTAATTATATAAATTAAATGTAATTTATTCTTGTATAATTTTTATCTTATCCTAATATCCTCTACATTTTTCCAAAATTTGTGTTTTTATAATTTTTATTTTTGAAGTATAATTATTCAAAGTCATAAAGTTATTAAGTAAGTTGCAACCTTGTAATATGTAAATGATCAACATCGTAAGATTGATGTATTTGTTATTATTTATTGTAATTAGTTTATTTTTATTTCTATCTAATATTTATTCTTGATGTTTTTTTTAATAATAAAATTTAAAATGAATTATAGTTAATTTAATTAATATTAATATTCTAAAAATAATTTAATATTTTTTGAAAATTTAGAGAATTTTACCCATTTAGTATCCTTCCAAACCATAGATAAATTTTATATATCATAGCTAAAATTAAATTTATTTTCATTTTAAATATTTATATTATATACAAATATAAACCTGTAAGAGAATAATTAGCTAGATTGATATATACTATGAGTTTGCTAATCTATGTTAGACATTTAGAAACATGTCTAACTTGTTTATTGTATAATATTGTTATATATTGACGTGGAAAATAAAAATAATTAATAATTTAAAAATTACGTAACATAACTTGCGGTAATATAACTCAAATTTCTTTACAATTGTTTATAATTGAATATGAAAAACATACAAAATCTTTGATATATTAGACAAAATGATTGCAACAGTTCACACGAGTTGAATGCACTTTTCGATTAGATATAAAATTAAAATAGTAAAACCAGAAGGATTAAGGGGATAATAAAAAAACTTTAAATTTTATCACCCTCTTGTCAAACTAACACGTAAAAAACATTTATATTGGAGAAGAACCAAACTATAATTCAGTTTAAACTAGAACTAAATTATAAATTTTTGAACATAGTACTTAAGATAGATGATAATAATAAAGTGTCAGGAATATGGAAAAAAATTTTACTTTTATTTTTTATACTTTTTTTTATAATTTATGTATTTTATGGGAGCGCCCAACTTGTTGGTTGCCCCAATCAGCATGTCACTCCATATAAAGACATTGGTATGTTTTATCTAATTTTATTTTCTCTAACTTTTACTTGGTATTGGAGGGATAATGTTCCCATTACATATATTTCATGTGTAAGAAAGAAGGATGTAGGCCCTAATAGATAAGACATATTTTTCTATTCATGTGTCTCTTCTACCATTGTCGCACACCTAATGTGTGTGATAGAAATAAAAAAAAAAGAGAGGGGGGAAGGAGAGATAGTGTTGCCATTGTTATTTTGCGCAATAAAAATGCAAAATTGTGCATGCAATAATAATTATGGCTGTCCTAGAATTTTGCCCAGCTTGATTGTTACGTGAAGATTTGATATCATCTAGGCTGACTCAATATTTTGGCGAATTGTTCTTACTGTATTTGGTCCAAGTTACCCATTTATTCATATCAAGTGGAACACAATAATGGAACAAGCTGAAGAAAATGCTCAATCGCCTCTCAAAAACCTCGAAGATGAAGTTGGTGTTGCTGAGTTTAATGGTGCTTCTTTTACTAGTGCTGTGTTCATGGCATTGCCTGCTGCCATGAAGGTGTTAGCCTTTAGTTTTAAGGTATTGGTGATCTTCTTCATGACATTCTTTATGGATGCATCAATCCAGTTACTGCTTAGGTTTAGTGAGCCAAGGAATTGCTCTTCTTATATAGCACTTATGGAAGGTTCATTTGGAAAGTTGAGAAAGATTGTGCTAAAAGTTTCAGTCTTGATCAAGGGCATCTATTTCTTTCATTGCCTCTGTATCAAAATTCTCAGACCTTGGCAAAGATGCATGCTGCCTGAATCATGAATATCTCCAATGTGATTCAGAGGGACCACCCTTCAGTGTCCTATACGAGGTTATTGAAATGCCCATTGCCATGTCCTTCCAAAGCCACAAGCATACAAAACCTAATTCCAAGCAAGGAGTTAGCCTGTTGCAGCAAAGAGAGCCAGTGCTTGCAATTTCGGAATGCCAACTGCCCCATTGCTAAGCAATAAGGGTTCGTAAGGAACCCATATTAGTGATCACATCTAGCAGCTGAACATGAGGAAAATGCTGAGTCAGTCTCATTCTTTGATGAAAATATTGCTACAATGTGGTGATGGGCATTGCTAAGCAAGCTGTGGAAAAGATTGACAAATTATGCGAGGCTGCTGCAAAGACTCTGCAAAGGATTCTATACACCAAGGACATATTAGTCAAGTGCATATTGTTCAGGGATAAACTAGAGTAAATTGTCCCCTGCAAAGTAGGTTTAATCTGGAATGTCACTCCCATCTGTTATCCTTGTTTCGTACAGCTGCTTGAATTTCCTTATTGTAGTAAGGCGTCGATATCTGCACTCTTGGATTATCTTTGTGAATTGAAGCTTGACCTAAGAGCTCATCTTTATTGAGGGAAGGGGGGGGAGAGATGATGCGTTCTGCTGTTTCCTGATTTTGCTATAAGATTTATTTTGACAAAATTTTTAGCCAAAAGCGATTCATAATCTATTTCTCATCTTATCTTGGTGCACTGAATTTTATGTATATGTTTTGTGAGTAGTGTTTAAGTTTTTAAAAAGTTTTACTTTTACTTATATAGATATTTTTTATTATTTATGTATTTTATGGGAGCACTCAAGTTATGAGCTGCCATAATCTCTGTGCCTCTTTATTTTTTCAAACTTCTATATGGGGAAATATGTGTTGGTAGCCTATGAAGCTTTTTTGAAAAACTCGGGTGATCAAGAAATTATCACAAGCTTCTCAAAATGAATTGGCTCTTAGTCCAACTCACTATAATCAACAAAGACATTGCCTGGGCTATATAATTCTTGCCTTCTTCGGAGCTCATTTTATAGTATCCCCAAGAGAGCCACTAAAATATGAACTTACAATTGGACTAAAGTAGAATCTGAACATAATAATTGGATAAATCCAGATTTGTTTTGAGACTTGCATTGAGGCTTCCTAGAATCATGGAATCCACAACAACTTCAAAGAAGATAATAGAAATTGTTACCACAATAAGAGAAACTTAAGAAATTAGATTGCCTATATTAATAACAGAAACAAGTTTTAAATTTATATCAAGTTCAATCGACCGCAAAAATTTTTTTTTTATGTAATACCACTTTGTTAAAATAGATATGATTTTTGGTTCAATTCATAATGTTATTTCACTCTTGAATATAGTTGAAGTTTTCCATAACAACAGAAATTATCAACTAAACATCTCTATGAGGTTGCAGGTAGAGAATAACTCATCTACACGTGAGTAGTTGATGGATCTTTCTCCATGTCTAGGAGATTTTCATATGTGAAAAATGTTTATCTTCCTTTCAATACAATAGAGGCTGCAACTTCTAATCATACGGAAGGAGTAATATTAGAAATGTCCAAAAGTTTAAGAATCCTAATTGATAACTTTTGAGCAGTGAATAATACATCTATATTTTATATTTTTAATATATTAAATAAGTGATCAACATGATATCATTATTTTTGTTACATTAAATAATATTATAGATTTTATGAATGAAAAAACTTACCTTGAATGATACTCTCATATACTATTTATAAAAAATTAGAACATTACAATATCTATGGAGTCATATTTTTAGTTTTAATACAAGTAAACAACATCTTATATTTGCTAACATTTTTAGTGACATACTGGATCTGTTAGTTAGGGTTTCAGAGGATGATATAATCAACATGAATATTTTTTTTATCCTGTCATTATTATATGGTTTGTCAGATATTATTTTTGTTATTTCACAAATATAAGTAACAATATTGATATGATCAAAGAGTTTATATATTATGAATGATTCTTTAATTACAGTAATATGTCATGTATTGGATTTATAATAAATTATTCAATATTTCTCAAATTCTATTTAGCATTATCAATAATAAAGATTAGTTTTTACTTAGTATATGGTATAATAGCACGATAACTAACATTTAATTTTATAAAGAAGTTTTTGGAAGATAGCTAATAGCTTAAAGTTTGTCCAAGTCAAAAATTAGGATTTTTTCAAGTGAAAACTCTTGTTTGAACATTAAATCAAATAAAATAACTAAAATTAAGATTTTTCATATTTTGTCATAACAACTAAATTTAGTTCTTTTGAATTAATGTTTTAAGAGCTCAATTTCAAATTTTTGTTCAATTTATAATTTTATTTTTTGTGGCTTTTAAAATTTTCATAACAAATTAGGATTTGTGACGTGCAATTTTATTTATGTTAAATTCAAATTGCGATTGCTCAGTAAAAATGTAGCAAAAAAGTGAGCTATCTCCATGTTGAGTTGGGGGTTTCATATGTATCTTTACTATTGTTGGAATTCGATGATGGTTGATCAATTGTGTTGATGTAGTGGGCGTCAAGTTGTCAATACACAAAAAATATTCTTTTTTTGATTTATATTTTTTTAATTTTTTTGTTGCACATAGTGCGTGTGCAACAATGCAGTGGCGCACAAGAATTGCAATCATTTTTCTAGGGTTTGCAATCCTAAATTACCCACATACTTCCTCAAGGTCTTGTTTCCTAGGTTATGACTTTGATAACATTAACATGTTAGAAGTTAATGCGGAAAATAAAAATAAACAATAAATAAAAAATATCTTAATTCAACTTGTAATAATATAACTTAAACTTCATTACAACTACTTGAAATTGAATATGAAAACTATACATTAAAATCTTTTATATAATGGGAAAATGGGATACCCCACAAGAGTTCATAGCTCCCATTAATTAGAAAACAAAACAAAAATCACAAAACTAAAAAGATAAAGAAAGAAGTAAAAGATATCAAACTTCAACAATTCCTAGGATAACTTGTTATAATAATATGATAGAGTATTACATATATAATAAATAATTTATAATTTAAAAACTTTGAAGTTCATGGTTGAATCAAATTGTATACTAAAATTTTATAAATTTTTGTTGATTATTTTGTTGTCATGATGATTATCATATGGTTGGGTCGAATCAGACATGACCCGCAATCTTTTTTTGTGGGAGGGGCATCATGGGGTTGGGCTCACGGGACACTCGTGCCGGTTTGCCGTGCCACGGGTCGAACCCGGCCCGGCACGGTTGACACCTTTAAATGGGCCGTGCTGGGCTGACATGACTAATTTCTTTCAGGCCCGTATGGGCCTGCGTGTTGGGCATGACATGACATGCTTCACTGGAGGGCAGGCTAGGCACTGCCCACCCTCCAAAATCAGCCCAATTTTGAGTTGGTTCGTGCCGGGTCTCCCATTGACCTGCTTGGCTATTTGTGTCGTCCATCGGGCGTCGTGCTTGGGTTGTGTCTAGCATGACATGTGGGCTGATTTTTCTAGGCACGGCATGGGCTTGGACATGATCTTGGACTGTGTCGTGCCGAGCCGGGCATTGGATCAAGATCAGCCCGCCCGACTCGGTTGACACCAATATATGTGGAGGCATGATTAGATTTTAGTTGGGTTTTTGTAATCACTTAAAAGAGATCTATCATAGGTTTTACTTTCCATGGAAGTAGTATTGTCTCCATAAAATCTAAGCACTAAATTTTAGTTTTAGATTGAGTGTGGAGACGTAATGTAAAGTTATGATATCAATAAATTATAATTTCAGTTGATTAATTATATTTTGGAGGATCTAGTTTTATCAATCTTGAGATCAATGATACTTCTCTTATAATAGTAGATAATACGACACATTATATCAAACTAATGTTTCATGAGCGGATAAATTATATTGATATTGATTGTCATTTCATAAATGAGATGATTTATGATAGTTTTATAGATATAATTTATGTACATATCAGCGATAAAATTATAAATATTTTCATAAAATTTTTAAAAGTACTGTAATTTTATTTTATTTTAAGTTGGGTATTTATGTTATATATTTATTAGCTTGGTGAATGTTATGTATTAATATGATGATAAGTGCTTTTGTTTTAGGTGATAGGTATTCGGTTCAAGATTTATTAGATATAGTTTTTCTGAATTTTGAGGGTAAAATTGTGATAATAATCTTTTCCAAAACTCGTGTTAAAATAAGAGCTTTATGTATTATATATAATCTTCATCTCCATGTATCTGCTTTATGTATAATGTTGAAATATATATATATATATATATATATATATATATTTATTTATTTTTTCTTGACATGGATGAAAGTACCTAATATGTGAGTTACCCTAACCTAGCCATATATTTGACCTTGTAATTTTTTTTCTGAAGGAATGATATTTTTCATTTTATCTCAACAATAATATATTAATTTTTTCATTGTGTTATACATATATTAAAGTACTCATTTATAATGTATTTTTAGATTAGAGTTTGTTAAACTACTAAATTTAAACTAACTACAATTACAAACAATTTATAAGTATCCAAATTGAAAAGAAATAATAATTCAAAAAATATTACTTATACATAAAAATCTCTTATATAGAAGCCAAAATAATTAAAGTAGTCCATAAGTTGGACATTTCTATCAAAACATATAGAAAATAAAATAGATATAAAAAGGAATTTAAAAATTTCAATATCCCTATCAAGTTACAATACATATAAGCTCACAACACCTAGATTAGAGAAAAGAAAAATAAGTAGATTTCTCTTCATGGTCTTCTTTAAGATATCTACTATTGCTCTATTATCTAATTGTATGTTGTAGTCATGGTTCAGTCCTGAATCTTCTATTTAAGGAATAAATTATTTATCTCGATGTGGTTTGTCTGTTTGTGAAATATTAGATAAAAAGTTATATGCTTCGTTACTTGATTGTCCCATTAAAAGGTAGTGGGAGAAAAGAGTGTATATTCGATCTCTTTGAGCAGATATCATATCCAAATTATCTCATAGATAATTGTCTTTATTGTTTTGAATTCTATCTTTGCATTATGTTTCGAAATAATTATTTGCTTTTTTATTAATTGCTTTTTAGGAGACAAGGTTGTCTCTAAGAAAAATATAAAATTTTGTGATAGATTTATTTTTGGTGCATATTTCAGTTAATTATAAATACTAATGATTTCTAAAAAAAACTTCAGTCATGAAATTTTTTTCTTATATCTCAGTATGCAAAGATATGTGTTAAGGTAAACTTATTGAGGAGAATCTAGGAAATAATTGACTATACTGCTTGTATATATTATATATTATCTGATCATAGTCAAATAGTTAATCTTTTCTATGATTCTCATATAAATAGTTGAGTCAATTAGAGACATTGTATCAAAAGTAAAGTTAATATTTAAATCAATAAGAGTATTTATTGGAGCATAATCTAAAAGACCAATCTTTGCTAGAGCATTAAGTGCATATATTCTTTGTGACAAGTTAATATCATTCGTAAAATAAGTTGTCTTTATTATGAAAAAATATTTTACTTTCTTAAGGTCATTTGTTTGAAATTTGTGTTTGAATGTATTTATCTAGTTAGGTAATTTCAAACTCATTTATTATAATCAGAATGTCATCCACGTCGATAATTAACAAAATTATCAGGTTATCAATATATCTTTGAAAGTATACAAAAAAATTAATACTATACTTGTGTAATCCAAATAAAATATTTGATTGTGAAAATCTTGCAAACTAAGCTTTAGGTGATTGCTTTAAGGTGTACAACACATTTTGCCATTTGTAAACAACACCTAGTTGTGCTGCTTGAATCCCTGCTAGTTGCTTAATGTATACCTTCTCTTCAAGATCACCATGGAGAAATGTATTTTTTTTATATCTAGCTTGTGCATCTTTTGTCTATGAGATGTTATAATAGAATTAAGGATACATATTGAGATCATGCTGGCTACCGGAGAGTAAGTATCATCATATTTCACACTAAATATCTGAGTGTACTCATTTGCTATAAGTCTCGTCTCAAGGTGTTCATTCTTTCTATTTGAATTTGCCTTCATAATGAATAATCATTTACAACTAACAGTATATCTTTTTGAATGTTGTGATACTATTCAAATTTTATTAAAGTAGATGATGTATATATTATCTATCATGACTTGATGTTATCTTGAAGTAAAAAAAGAAGAAGACGAGAGTATGACAAAATATATGAAATTAAGTATTGAGTACAATTTTTTCATCTATTTTGGAGAGCGATTGGAAGGTCAAGATCAGAGAGATTGGCTGGAAGATTGTTTGACTCTTTGGTAGGCTTGTATTTGATCTGATCAGGCTGGACATGTCTGTTTTTCCTGGTATAAACTTAAAGTCCTAAGTGATCAAGTATCCTAGTTGTTGATTCAATATGAGTCTATACTAGTGTAAACTCTTGTAATACTATATCATCATGCTTTGAATGAGATCTCGCTACTTGGGAACTCTCATTTTTATTAGATTCAATATGATTTGAATTTGTTAGTAGGTATAATGACTCTATTATAGTAACATCATGTTTAATACCAAAATGAATATGTATAGTTGATGAGTGACTTTCTCAACCAATTAGTGGTTGATGTAGGATTGCAAGTAAGAGAGCAAGAGTAATGGATTCACGTAAAATATTTAAATTTATACTTTTTCTCTGCTCATTAAAGAATGAATCATGATAAAAAAACTAATATCATCAAAATCTTATTAGTTTTTATTGTAAAATATTTTTATTCTTTTTATGTACTAGAATATTCAAAAAAAATATAATTCAAGGCTTTAAATATTAGTTTATTTCATCTTGAAGAGTGATCGAGGATAAATTAGTATATTCAAAACTTTTGGAGATACAAGCTAAATAATTTTTCTTAATGATGTAGGATCTAGAAAAGTATATATTGAGGAAGGATAAAAGTTAATATTCGATTGATGAGGTAGATTGCAATTAAAATAAATTCTCCTTGAAATATTTTGGAATATTTGTTTCAAGTAAGAGTATTTGAGTCATCACAATCAAATATCTATTATTTCTTTTAATCAACTCATTTATCGGGTGTGTTAGTGTATAAAATCTTGTAATGGTTTGTAATCTCATGATTCATATAATATATAATAAATTAATCTAATATATTATTATTTTTTAATTTTGTAATATTTTTATTGAATTAAATTTTTATTATTTTGTGAAAAATATAAAAAATAAAAAAAGATTAATGATTTGTCATGAATAAGATATATCAAAATATATCTCAAGCTGTCATTAACAAACATGATCAAATACTTAAATACTTTTCTAATCGTATCTTCAATATATTTTTATATAGTTGAGTATATCAGATTAAATGAGTTTCTACTCAAATCAAACTGGCATATAAAGCTCTAGTAAGCTTTCATTGTTGATATGCCTCATATTTTATGGTCAAAATATTTTTAATATTAAATAAAATTTTTTCAACTTGGCTAGTGATGATTTTCTAAGCTGAGAATGCATTTGTAATGGATCCAAAATACTCATATATTTAGAAAAAAATTATATCATGAAAGAGAAAATATTTAATTTTGATGCGCAATCCTAAATAGAGTCTTCCTTAGAGAGTTTGTTGATCTAGCTAATAAATATTAATGAAAGTAAATACAAAAAATGAGCCGAGTTGTCTAAAAAGGTAACTCATAGAGAGTAAACTAATAGAATAATTTGAATAAGTAAAACTTAAGAAAATAATAAGGATTGAAGCTGAATAATATCACAGTCAATGATTTCTAAGTATTTTTCATTAGTAATAATAATATTTAAAGAATAAGAAAAAAACATATAAAATAAAATATGATTATCAGTTATATGAATGATTGCTCATGAATCAATATATTAGGATTCTGAAATGTGAGTACCAGTGAAGTCTGAAAGGAAAAGGCTATCTACTATTATTTTAGAGAGGAATTTTATATACCATTTTCTAGTAAATGTCATGATGGATTTGATTTTGTGCATCTTTGCCACTGCTGGCGTCTTCACTATTGTGCTAGATTTGTTGGTGCTGCCTCCTATGCCGACTAAGGTTTATTGTGAGACAAAAATTTTTATTTAACAACCTCTGATACCATATAGAAATTTTGATTCAAATGAATAGAAATAATAGTCCAAAAAATACTTTATCAAAAAATACACATAAAAACTTCTTATGTTAGATATATTTATCAAAATTCAAAACGTAAAGAAAAGAAAATAAATAAAAAAAAAGAAGCTGAAAATCTCAGCTTATTTTTTGATTAGAGATCGTTAAACTATTAAAAATTTTAACAAACCACAATCAATTATAACTTATAAGTATCCCACAATAATTCCTATTCAAAGATGCACATATATTTTAACTTGCATATTATTTGGAAAAAATAGACAAAAAATTAACAAACTAACTTTCAAACGTCTCTTGAACCTGCTTGAAATTTTTAAAAATGTTTTTTTAGACAAAAATATTGCCCTCCATCAATATATATTTTTTTTGGGTGCAAGTGATTGGTTTCCAAGTTAGCCGTGCCAACTTTAATCATAGAAACAACAATAACAATGATAATGTCATTGCTTCTTTAACACCATTTTAATGCAATTAAAACAATTCAATTATAGACCTCAAAAAGATACCCTGGAAAATATAATATATACCAAAATAATTGGAACAATCTTATTGCCTCAGTTTTTTTTTTTTTTTAAATCCAGAAGCATTAACTGCAATCATATTTGAAAATACACATCAATGTGATCTAAAGCTGTTATTTTGTGATCCAAAAAAGCCAGCTTGAAACTTAGTTTATGCTTTGTCCATCACGGCATCACCTTGCTTTAACTTTTCAGATTTTAATTTGCATTTAATAGCTATTCCAATGCTTAGACATAACGCTCCCCTTTGAAATCATAGTCTTAGCTTTGATGATGCAGATGGAGGACTTCTGGACGTGTTGTTTTGTGCATATTTTAGGAGTTACTAAATTTTCTTTGTTACCCAACTTATATATTTTGTCTATTTTTAGGGCACAGCGTATGCTGCAATGTTCATGGGTTTGAGCCATATTTTTATGTTGCGTGCCCTGCTGGAATGGGTCCAGATGATATCTCTCATTTTCACCAGATTCTCGAGGTATTGAGTTTTGCTCAGTGCTTGAACTTCTATGTTTACTTATATCTGTTTCCTTAATCAAAGAGTTGCTTTTGCATGGAGATTTAGGCAAGGATGAGAGAGGTCAACAGGAACAATAAGGTACCAAGATTTGTCCTAAGAATTGAATTGGTGCAGAGAAGGAGCGTGATGTATTACCAACACCAGCATTCTTATCCTTTTCTTAAGATCGTAGTCTCATTGCCTACAATGGTGGCCAGCTGCAGGGGTGGATATCTTTTTCTCTTTCAGTTTCTTATATCTATCTTTGTTTTCGTTCTTGATATCTATTTGTCTGCATCTGGTCTCTGGTGGCTATCTTTTATTTGAACCTTCTTAGGCCTTTTTAATTTTTTGAAGGTATTCTTGACAAAGGCATACAACTTGACGGGCTTGGCATGAAGAGCTTTCTGACATATGAAAGCAATGTCCTTTTTGCCTTGCGTTTCATGATTGATTGCAATATTGTTGGTGGAAATTGGATTGAATTATCTGCTGGAAAATATAAAAGAAGAGCAAAGAACCTGTCATATTGCCAGCTGGAGTGTGATTGTTTGTATCCTTTACTTTTATAAAATATCAACTTAGGATTAATGGGTGTGATTATGCACATACTAACACATTGGATTTTATATAAAATTTTAAATTAAATGTATTTGGATGATAATAGTACTGGGATGATTCATTACTTGGGAAATTTTTGTGTTGTATTTATATATTGGAGGTCATGTCTTTGTGTGATAACAAGTATTTTCGCTTAAGGGGGATATGTCTTGGGTCTGAGACTCATTAGACATGCTCTCTTCGATTTATTTTGGGTATGATTGTTGAGATATCAGCCTCTCCTAGATTTCATACAAAAGTAGCAGACTTGTATACTGGGCACGATCTCTAGGCTCCATCAACTTATGAGTCGTGATGATTTTGTCCATTTGGTCTCTTCTTAATCACTTCCATAGGTACTCACAGTTGATTAGCCATGCTGCAGAAGGCGAGTTTTCAAAAATGGCTCCATTTCGCATATTAAGTTTTGATATTGAGTGTGCTGGTAGGAAAGGTCATTTTCCAGAGCCTGTGCATGATCCTGTGATCCAGGTTTTTTATTTTCCTATCCCTTTTTTCTTATTTCTGGAAGCTTTTGACTGCTTGACTGGGATCATTTTCTTTCACATTTCTAATATAAATTATTCATTTGTTGTAGGTGGCTAACCTAGTTACTTTACAAGGGGAGAGTCAGCCATTTATTCGTAATGTTATGACCCTGAATTCTTGCTCTCCAATAGTTGGTGTGGATGTGATGTCTTTTGGCACTGAGAGAGAAGTGCTACTCGCTTGGAGGGTATTGCTTTTGCTCTTAATGTTGCTCTATCAAAACATGTCTACCCTTTCACATCTTGTACTGCATTGATTTTGAAAGTGATCCAGGATAAAAAATATTGAACATGGGGTTAGAATTTTTTTTTTTTTTTTTTTGCGTTCCATGAAATGGTAATGATGACTTACACAAGATGAACTTATGAAAGTGTACTTGTCCAATAAATAATGATTTTTAATTCCACGTGGCTTTGTACTGCCAGACCAAGCTAAGCTAGAAATTCTAATTCTGGTTCCAAGAAATAACGGATCCATGCCATGTTACTTGATAATAATATAGGCTTGGTTCCAATTTATTATATGTGGGAGGGCTTCGGGATGTTTATTTTTTGTTTGGAGGGGCTATGTGATGTTAACTTTTTGTGAGTGGGGGGCTTCTGGATTCTTTAGGCGCATGCATGCATGATCTAAGGAATGCCTATGTTAGATTTTGCCTAGGAGTGCCTTTCACAAATGGGTGTGCCTCGCCTTAGGCGAGGTGCCTCGGTAGGGGCATTGTGGCGACTGAGCTTGAGGCACTCCTTTAATAACTATGAGTGTACAAATCCAAACTTACTCCCAATCTTGGTAGTGGCCTGATGCTATGTTGCACGGAGACGGATACAGACACGGAGATACGACACGGCAGAATACGGGGACACGACAAATTCTAAAAAACTAGAATACGGATATGACTAGGATACGTCATAATAAAAAAAATAAAATTAAAAATAAAAAATATTAATTATAAATTTTAGGTATTTTAAAATAATTTAAAATTTTGTATTTTAAAATAATTTAAAATACTGTATTTTAAAATAATTTAAAATTCTGTATTTTAAAATAATGTAGATAAACGACGCGTCTGTAGGTAAACGACGTGTCTGTTGTTAACGACGACTATTTCCGAACAACGCGTCGGATATGTATCCGATGCGTATCCGATATGCCACGTGGCGTATAGGACACGTGTCCGACCCGTGTCCACGTGTCGGACACGTGGACACGGCGACACTGGTCGGACACGGCGACACGGCAGTTCCTAGGCGTATCCGTGCAACATAGGCCTGATGTTTGAAATTTGCTGGTCTTGTTCCCTAGTGGATGTGACAAAGAGACAAAATACATTCCTCTTTAATGTGTAGTTTTATACAAGGACTATTTAGAACAATGTGTAGTTTTATATAAGGACTATTTAGAACAATGTGTAGTATTTAGCCAGTAACATTGTTATTAACATTGAACCAAAGGCTTTAATGTTAATGACCATTTAGAACCCAACTCATCCTCTAAAATTCTCACACAATGAGTGTGTGATGCCATATCTATGTTGATAATAGGAGAGGGCATACATGTAGATCAAATGTCTTTTTTAATGTGCCCATTCACTTAATTCTCACTCAATAGATTAATTAGGGTGAGAAATACAAAAATCAAATCTCCTTAAAAAATATTTAATTTAAAGTGGATCACTTGTAAATTTGATCATGATCTTGTATTTTGTGTATGCATTGGATTTGGAAATGATCCTCATTCTTAATTTTGAGGATATAAGATTGAATTTTAGTAAAGTAAAATATTTAGTAGTGGTTCTCTTATCTATATTGGATAATTCTCAACTTGTGTCAAAAATCATAAAAGTGATCAATTGCTTTCTAAAAGCAATTCATGGGCGTTGAGATTTTTTAATTAGTATAATAAATAAAAAACAATATTCATAAGAATATGTTTGAGAGAATTTAATAAATGATTAGCTATATTGATATTGTAAGTGAGTAAATACTTGAAAGTTTGATTCTATATCAAGGAAAAATTATTTTGATAATATTAATAAGAATATATGTATGTTTTTGTATATATTCATATATATGAATGTATATACAACATACATGCAATATATATACTACATATATACGCGTGTGTATATATATATATTGAGGTTTAATTTTTTGTTTTATTATATTTTCTTTATATGGTAGCATCTAATATGTGGATTATCCTCAATTTAGTATAAACTTGTTATATTGTTATTTTTTATGGTTGAATGAAATATATAATTTTATTTTCTTCTTTTCTTTTATTTCTTTTCTTTTATCTCCATTAATTTTATACAAACCTTAATATGGTATTAGAGGTTCTAGGGCCAATGAGGTGCTCTAGGTTTTGAAGGTAGGTGGCACATCATCGATGTTGTGCTAGAGCTAGAGCTAGCTCAAGATCAAGCACAACATCAAATCCAAGGCTGAGGAGAATAGCTTCAAACTCTAGAATGAGTTATTCCTTTTCATTTATAATAAATATGAATAAATAATTGGTTCAATATAAGATAAAAATAAGAAAAGTTACAAATATGATGATGGAAATGATAGTGATGATTTAGTAATGTTGGATGATGAGTTTAATGTGTTTGATTATTATGAATAATTTACTAAGTATTTTTTATTAATTTTTTGAATTTGTATGTTTAATTGTTGACATTATGTTTTATTTTGAAAAAAATTGGATTTGTATATGCATTAGTACTGATAATACATAGCTTTCATGCATGAAGTTCTTTATTTCTATGCTTTTTATTTAGATGAAAAATGTAAATCTTATTTGATAATATTATACATGCATATACAATAGGGTGCACATCATTTCATTAAAATCTATGCTTTAGGTGTGCTTTGTACCTCAAGTTCTTTATTTTTATGTTTTTATTTATATGGAAATTTTGAATAATATTTGATAATATTACACTCACACACACACATAAGGGTTTACCTCATTTCATTAAAGGCCATGCCTTAGGTGTGCCTTGTACCTCAAACTCTAGGAGGACTATATACCTTGGTGCACCTTGTGTCTATTAAAACTATGTACATTACTACTAGCATTTAATGAAAAATCTCATTTATTTTTATTTTTATGAAATTAATGAAAAAAAAAATAGTTTGGTTGTGATATTTGATTATTAAAAAGTAATTATTTTAAAATATAATTCTTATTAGTTTTTCTGTTTCTTTGTGGAATATGTGATGATTTTTTAAATATTTTGTGCTGATATTTTTGCACGATATAAGATAATCGAGAGAAAATATTTAGTTGAGATGATTAAAATATTTATATTATTTATTGATAAGATTGATTTATATTTCTAAAACTGGAACAAGTGTTTGGAATCACAGTTTTGAATTGTGAATCTGTGATATGAAACGAGTCACAACATTTTATATGTTGTTGAGACTGTAAAACTGAGAAATGTAGTAAAGGTAGAAAAGTTCCAATGGTGTAGAGTTGAAACTGGGATGATGAAATATACATCAAGTGAGAGAATATTAAGTTTCACTTATACTTTTGAAGTTGCAATAACTATTTGGAGTTACTATTTTGAATTGTTAAGTTGGTACATGAATTGAGTTGTAACATATTATGTGTTGTTGTGACTAGAAGCTGGAACATGATGTTTGGATTGACTTATACTTCTGAAGCTAGAACAAGTTTTTGGAATCACGAACTTGAATTATGAAGTTATGATTTGAACTAAGTTGCAATGTGTTAGTGATGTGACTAGACCTGGAACAAGTGTTCGGAGTTGCGACTTTGAATTGTGAAGTTGTGATATAAATTGAGTCGCAATATATTATGTGTTGTTTCAATTGAAAGAATTGAACTAAGTTGTAATATGCTTTGTGTTGTTATGACTGGAAGTCTGAAGACTTGAACAGAGTCACATCATAAATTGTGAAGTCACAACCTGAAGTCTTATTTTTTTAAGGATATAAGGTTATTTTTAAAATAAAATACACTAATATAGTAGATTTATTCTTTGTAATTGTCAAAGCTTAATTAACATTTGAGTAAATTGTCACACTAATGTGTTTCATGTCTTTAAATGAAATGTAAAGTACAAAACCCTTCACATATTTGAGTATATGAAAAATTGTGTTAAATTTGAATTTGTTTTGGAGAGTTTACGAAATGATTAAATATACTAATAAATTTTTATGTTTTTCTTGAATTTTTTTATTTAAAGAAATTTTATTTATTTTGTATTTGTATCATTTTTTATAACATAAAAAAATGTAGTATGAATTTAAAATTAAAATTTAAAAAGTAATAATATTTTAAAATATTTTTTAGGTGATTCTGTTCTCTTTATTGAGGAGTATGAGATAATTTAGTGAATTTAATATGCTAATATACCAATACAAAATAGAATCATTGAGATAAAGTCATAAAGAGATAACATTTAGTAGAGATAGATATGATACTTCTTTTGAACAAAGATATGTCAAATGTTTTTAGAAAGAAATAATCATGATATTATACAATTTAAATTTTCAAATACTTTTTTTCTGTTCTCTTCATATTTTATTCTAGTAATTTTATTTAGGAGAGCTATTATATCATCTATAACTATGCGTATTGAATGCATGTGTTTTGTTTAGAATCTATCTTGAAAGAGAAATAATAGTTTCTCGAGTTATCAAATGTGCATAGTATTCATGTACCCTAAAGGGATCATATGTATTTTTTGCCTAAATTCATTGGGTATGAAGGTGTTAGTCATTTTCTTTGTATGGTTGAAAATTTATGAAAAATTCTAATTGAATAGGATGTTGCTCTCTCAACTTGTGATGAGATAGTGAGTATATCAGCTGTGATAATTCTTCTTTGGGATAATTCTTCCTCTATGGAACTTAAGTGCATTGGGGCATCTTATGATGCTACTCCTGCACTAAGTTATGATATGAGGAATGTTGATTATAATATTAAGAAATATTTGTACTTATAGTCTTAAATACTTGGTATTTGTAAGAATATTACAGCCAATTATTTTATTTTAATACTTTTTTTTTGTATATTTTATCTAACTTATAGGTAATAACATTCTTTATTAATAAAACTTGATTATCATTCAGTTTATGGAAAAATGATTATTTTTGTACAAAAAAATGAATATTTTTGTGAAAACATGCATTTTGTGATAAAAGATCATTTTTTCAAAATTTAGTTTTATACGGATTATTTTTCTCGATGACCCCAATATTATATACTATGTTACAAATCATGAGAAATCTAAATAAAAATTTGATTGTGAATATAGTTATATAACTATATTAAAGTTAAGAGATTTGAAAATTTTGACTTAAGAGTGTGCATGAGAGTTGAGACTAGCATGTTGATAGTTAAGTTGCACGAATTCCTCTTTGTTGCTAGATGATTTAATACATAAAGTTGATTTCAATATTCTAATTATTATATGAAAGGAACTAAACGAGTGCTAAAATCAATTTTTTTTTTCCAAGATGTTTTATTATTCTCATATTGATATTATATATTTGAATTTCTTAGCTTTTATCAAAAATTATAAAATTTCAACTACCTCAATTTTTCATTTATAATTAAGTTATGCTATGTAAGATTAACTTGGAATCACCACTCTTATTAAAACATGAGATCTTGTTTCTTGATCATTCAAGAAATTTATTGTGGAATGCAAATGAATACATATTATGATAGGTAGATATGATAAGAAGATATATTGGATTAAGACCATACTCGTAGTTAGAGAGTTTACTCAAATATATAAAATTGATTACTTGAATATCTTCTTTTTAGTGGCTAAAATGATCTCAATTAGGCCACTCTTATTTCTTATTATTTTTCGCAAGTAGTTGATGTATCAATTAAATGTGTGAAATTTGTTTTTTCTTGGTAATCTTAAGGATGACATATATATGAAATAATCTCCAAGCTTTTCCATCTTGGGGAGCGTAGGTATTATATGTATATTACATAAAGTCATGTGTAAACATAAATAATCATTTAGATGTGTTTTAATTTTCATAAGTATTTCAACCTACTCTTACTTTTATTATTATAATTTAGATTATGATATTATTTAGTTATTGGTTTATATTGATATTATTGTTATATGAGACAATTAGGATTACTTGAATATCTTCTTGAGATTGATGTTGATGCTTTCTGAGATGTAGAACACACCTATTATTTGTGTAGATGTCAATGCTTCACTAGACTCATGTTTGGATTTTAATTGTCTTTGATTATGTGATTAATTTGTTTAAAATAATGTATATAAAAATTTAATAAAAACTTAATTAGATAATGATGTTTTAATTAGGTATTGTATATGTTGTTAATATAATTGGTTATTTTTTTTTTTTGGATTTTTCTAGACTTGTATGAATATAATATCATATTTTCTAAGATATGAGAAAATAAAATGTGCTTTGAATTTCCTTTATAGATTGTGGACATGGTCATATTTAGCTGATTTTGATTCTAAATGGGCCTCCTTAATTATAATTTAGAGATCTAATATAATATTTTGAATTTTTTGGGAGATAATTTGGTATACTGAAAAAGAGTATGTGATTACATAAATACTAACATATCAGATATAATAAGAATTTTTAAATTAAATATGCTTAGGTGAGAATAATATTGGAATGACTGATTACCTGAGAAATCATTGTATTGCATGTATATATTAGAAATTATGTTTTAGTCTGATAACAAGTACATTCGTATATGAGTGGTAGTCTTCAGTTCAAGACTTATATGATGTAGTCTATTGGACTTTTGAAGATAAACCTGTCAAGATATTGATTTCTCTTAGATCTTGTGCTAAAGTGGGAGCCTGATGCACTAAGTATGATATTCTTTGAAAAAATAAAATACATACAAATGACTCTAATTAATTGAGATAAAATTTGATTAATGATGATGAATTTGATATATTGGAAAAATAAGAGACAATACTTATTTTCATATTTAGTATAAAAATAAAGTACTCAATTATTTTTGATACCATTTGAGTTTTTGCAGATCCAACATTATGAGTTTTGGACGTAAATAATGTTGTTAGGAAATAAAATACAAATATTGATACATGTTTTAAAATAATGACAAAAATAGTGCGTTTTGGTATTAGTCGTCGTTGTGGATGACAGCCTTTAGCAAATTTTTAAGTTTACTGGCCGTTGTCCACAATGATGGCTTTTAAATTTAAAATTTTTCAAAGGTTGACATTGTGAATGATGGCCTTTGGCAAAATTTAGTAATTTCATTAGTCGTCATTGCGGGACCTATGACAAAGTTCAATGGCCGGCTTTGTGAACGACGGCCATTGAAATTTGCCAAAGGCCTGTTGCCACAAATGACTGTCAAACGCACTACTTTTTTCATTTTTTAAAAATCTACATTAATTTTTGTATTTTTTATTTCAAAAAAATTTATTCACATCCAAAACTCTAATATTACTTGGGTAAACTTATTTTATTGATATAAGTTATTTTTTTTTATGATTGTTAGATATCTTGATATATATTTTTTAATTTGATCTTGTATAAATAAAAAAAATGTATTAAGATTGATTATTATTATATTTGAAAGAAGATATGAAAATAATTTGTTGTTATTGCATAGTTACAAATCATAGATCTATTTTCAGATATTTTTATGAAAGCTCTTTGTGCTTCTTAGATCACTGTTTTTTCTTTAACCTGGGTGTTCAATATATTGTTTATATCACATAAGATTCTTAATAATTTTTTTCATTCAATCTAATCAACTTTAATCATTTCTTTTATATGTTTTTTGAATTATAAATTCTAAATATTGAAGATAAATATATTTGAGAATTTAATGCCTTTAATTTCAATTCTATTCTCTCTCTCGTAATTCATTATTAAATTTAATACCAAAATAATTTCTCTTACATTGATTAATTTTAAAATTTTCACTTACAAATGTGTCACACTAACTAATGTAATTTATAACATAAAGTTTCATTAATTTTATTGATTATGATAATATTATTTGTGAATAATACACACCAAGATACTTATTTCTGAAGGGGTCTTGTCTACTCTTATAAAACTATTCAATATGAAATATATTTTATAATTATCATATGGAGTATATATTTATTATAATACTATCATACTTATTTTTAATGATAATACTCTAATAAAAAAATATATTTTTCTAAATACTTATTAATTTAATTTTTGGGAAACTTTATCATGTCTTCTTAGAGGTGTCAATTGGGCCATGCTATGCTAGCATGACTCATTTTTTTGTAATTTAATCGGGCCACCAAGTCGTGTCGGGCACGACACGACTACTAATCCATTAGGTTCAGGCATGGGCCATTTGGCCTGTAGCTGGTATATTTGTGCTTGGTCGTGCCGAATTATGTTGATTTTTGGGTAGCACCACAATGATAAGTACCAATCCACTAGGTGGGTAGCTTGAGCCTTGAAATCTGAATTGAATTTATATTTGTGCGCGCGCAAGCTTCGATTAAAATATTTTGAAAATTTAGTTTATTATTCATTCATTATATTATATTTATTATTTATATAATTATATATCAAAATAATAATATTAAAAAGTGCATTTTATGTTACATATTTATATTGTATTGTAAATTTAAATGAATTAAAATGAAATAAATTATTAAAATTTATTTTTGACATTCAGCTCAACTAAAAAATAAAAATATTTAATAAAAAAATAATTCATTTCATAATCAAAAGTAGAATATGATACATAAACATATATAACATAGAATGAAACATAAGTGCATAATAATATAATCAGCAAATATCCAAAAATAATAAAAATATGGTATCGTATAAAAAATATAATTTAAGAATCATACGAATCATCAATCAGTATATGTAGTACCTAGTATAGTAGTTCGGATACAGATCATCATCGTCATATAAGCTTCCAAAGGTATTGCTTGTGATGACCTCAATATTTTTTATGTTTCATAAATTATCTGCCAGTAATCTTATGTTTTATTTTGAGGGTTTTGTCTTAAATCTTCCTAGTCTTTCATGCATGCAAGTGTCTTTATGATATTTGATCGAAGTCTTGATTTTTATTTGAAATAATATTGACTTGATTGTCAAAGAAAAAAATAGAATTTGATGCTATGCTATACACTAGAAGGGTTAGTAGAATATTTGTTATCTTAGATAGAATAATATATGTGAATTTATATGATTTTATTAAATTAAAATATCTAAATTCTTATTTATTATCATGTGATATGATAGAATATTAATCAATATCTAAGTATTGAGATAACTCACTTCTATTTAATGAATCGTCCCGTTATTTATTCTAGTTTAACTGAATGGTGAAATCATCATTTTTAAATAGTGTCAATGTTTGTACTAGGAACCCGACTACAATTATCGTACTTAGTATTATAATATGTAAACAAGTAAGTTAATTTTTTGTAAATGATTTCTTCATGTTGGTATTCTAGGTTTATGCATGTTGATATGCATGTTAAAATAATTTTTATCTCTTTTTTCCTAATCCTATGATTCAGACAGATAGTCAAACAATAAATAGATAGAATGAAGGACTAATATTTTAGATACTTGATTTATTATCTTAATAGCCATAACATTAAATATTTTATATTTGCTAAATATGTTACTAATGATGCATATGTAACAAAGTGTAATACAAGTGGTGAGAGTATAATCAGACGAACACTTATTCATCATGTCATAAAAAATTTTTGAAAATTTTAATAAAAAAATTTTAATTTTTCAGTTATAATCGTTAAGAATAAGTCATTTTTATTATTGACATAGTTGGATATTATATGTTGGTAGATAATACATGACTTCAATATAAGATTGATGTAATTCCAATAGTATCTTGCTTTCATTTGGAATTTTTTTAGGCCTACTGACTAATAGAGATGATTAGTTTTTTAAATGTATTTTAGTAAATTTTTTTTTTCTAATGTAGGGGAGATAATTTTCATTCCCACTCGTACTATCAGTTTAATTATGTAACACATATGATTAATGTGAAAAATCTCACATAATAGTCCGTTTTTAATGATTTTAATAAACATATTAATAATTAATTTATTATTAGAAGAATTAAAGAATATGATATAAAAAATTTAATCTGTATGTGATATTTCTTAAAGATCCTTATCATATAATCATATATGACAGGATCATTATGAGAATAAAAAATATTAATAAATTTTAAAATTTTTTTATTGAGTTTTTATTTTGAATTTACATAGTGGGCAGTGAATCATGAAAATGATGTATCATCTTGATTAGTCTAGAGGTGTCAAGTGGGCCGGATAGTCCGGGCTTGGCATGAGGCACTGCCTGATTGAGCTGTGCTTGGCTTGGCACAACACAGTCTATAATCATGCCTAGGCATGTGCTGGGCTAGCTATTGGAATGCTTCGTGCCGAGCTCTTTCGGGCCTCTTGTTTGGCTAGGCACTGACTTTATTGACTAGCATGAAGGTATGATTCATTGGCGCGATCCAAATTGTACCCCGAATCTTGGGTCGGGTTTGGGCACGGTCCGAACCTGACCACTCAAATGTCTGCTCGTGATTGTGTGCTATCGAGCTCTTCTCGAACACGAGCCTATAAGTTTAAGCTTTTGGAACCGTCGAGTCGAACTGATCCAATGGTCAAAAAAATTCAAAAAATGTGCATTTTTTAGTCATTGGATTCAGCACCAATGGCTAGGGGCATAAATTCGATGTTTGTTGGGATTCTGCCAAAAAAAAAAATTTGAAAAATCCTAAAAAATTCTAAAAAATAATTTTTTTTTAAAAAAATTACTTTTAAAAATCATAAATGTACTCGTTTTATTTTTTAATCTATATCCCATTTCTATTGATACTTTCATTCTCTCTTTCTCTCTCTTTCTCCCTCTCTCGTTTGTATCATATTTATTTCTCTCTTCTTTTGGGACTTAGTTATGGAATGCGGTGCGGACATCGAATATCAGACATTATACATCATCAAGCAAATAAGATTTTATGCTTTATGAGTATTATTTTTAATATTTGTTTAGAGTTATTATTATTAATTTTATAAATAATTTAATATTAAATAATATTTAATTTAAAAAATATAATTTAAAATATAATTAAAAAACTAATAAAAATAAAAAATGACAAATAATAATTTTAATGATGATCACAGAATTAACATTAACATAAATATAAAAAAATTTAATATAAATAACGATAATTGTACGGAAAGGTCCTAGGCTGTCAAAATATTGTTTTCTCTCGTGATCTCGATCTAAACATCTAAAAAAAAATTAAAAGAAAATTAATAGTTTGGACTGGCTTTAATATTATACAAAAATAAAAAATATTAGGGGTACCGATGAAGAATCAGTACAATGTGGGACTGATCATCTTAAGAGCCATGCTGAATAATAAACAAAAAAATATGATACATTAGATCCTAGACAAATTCAACTTTGTAATGAGGTTTTTGAGGTTTGATCTAGTTCAATATCTATGTTGATATCCTTCATATAATACAATGAATTATGAAGGTAAGACACGACCGAATTGATTATCATGATGAGTCTTTCGATTAAATTTATGGAGGATTTAAGGGTAGTCAGTATTATGCAAACTAATTATTAATCTGCATATAATAGGATTTTTAGGTCCACATCTAGGAATGATATGCTAAACTAATATAAGTTAGAAAAAGAAATAATAATTAATAAATTTAGGGAATATAATAGTGTGATATCCGTGATTTTTGATATCTGGACTAGTTGCGATAATATATCTTATGCATGCCTTACCGCTCATTATGTAGATTCTACATGGATACTAAAAAAATATTAGGATTCTTAGAGATTCTTTATCTTCATAATGGTTCGGTCATTTATGAGTAAATGATGAGAATCCTTAGAGAATATAATATTAAAAATAAAATATATAATATTATATTCGATAATGCATCTAATAATGAAGCAATTATTAACATATTTGTTAAGATTATAAGAGATGTGCTATTAGGAGAGATTTTTAATGTTTGATGCATGTGTTATGTCATTAATCTTATAGAATAAGTGAAGATGAAAATTATTTTCTATGCTTTAGAAAACATATGTAATTAACTAAAATTTTTTCGTACACCTTATAGACAACAGAAGATTGATAGTCCTTGTTTGTCTGTGGGTTTAAAGAAGAAAACATTTAAATTAGATGTGAGACACCATTATAATTACATATACCTTATGTTGGAGTTATGTGTTGGATACGAATACTTGATATCCGATTATGTAAATATTAAAAATGACGAACTTATTATTGATGACACTGATTGAGATATAGAAATTTCATTTATAAAATTCTTTAAGATTTTTTGCAACGTGATAATCATATGTTCGTCAGTTTATATTCTCACGACTTACATTGTACTTAGGTATTTATATAATATTAACAGCATGTCTAGGAACTTTAGAGATAACTTGATATACAATGACATGGCTCTTGAGATGAAAATCAAGTATTTAAAGTATTAGTCTACTATTCAATCTCTTTATTATCTGGATGCCTGCATGGATTTTATGGTTAAGTTGAAAGGGGTAGAGAATATTTTGACATATATATCCTCATGCATGAACCAAACTTACAAACGTGAAGGATTCATTTACGAAAAGTTGATTAAGCTATTTATATACTATGATATTTGGTTTGGTGGTTGTAGTAGCCATGCTCTGAGTATGGATATATATACCATATTAGGAGATGATGACTTCTCCATTCAGTTAGTGAGTCGGAAATAATGTGATGAACCATCGAATAAGAGTGAATTATCTTGATATTTAGATACTAATTACTGCTTAATCCTATCACATATCGATAAAGTTAATCTTGATATTTTATGGTGGTGAAAATCATATAAGTCCACTTATTCTGTCATGTCTAAGATGACATGAGATCTATTAATTTCTCCGGTATTGAATGTAGGATTAGAATCTACTTTTTCTATTGTAATGAGTATGATTTTAGATAGGAAATCAGATTATGATCATATATTTTTGAGATATTAGCATCCATGAATGATTTGGAGGATTCGAGTTTGAACATTTAGGATTATGCTGCAACTGCAACAAGAGAAGAATTAATGGCTGATGATAATTCGTGAGACGTTAATGATGACTGATATCTAGTTCATTGTCTATGGCTCACTTCTAGTGATACCATCATATGTTTATATGATTGATCATTTTTATATTTTTTATTGTTTTTGTCTTTTGAGCTTGTTGCTTGCATTGTTATTTTATTTTTTATTTTATTTAGATGCTTATGAAATTGATGTTGATCATTGTTTTATTGATTTTTGTCTTTTAAGCTTGCTTTGGTATTTTGTAATTATACTTGTAGTATGTTAGGAAAATAAAATGATTGAAATTTTAATATTTATATTATGTTACTTTTTTGAGTTGTGTCTTGTGGTTGTAAATTTTTTTTGTTATAATTAATTAATTAATTAAGTTTGTATTAAATTTAAAATATTTAGAAGCTAGGGATGACCCAATTTTGAACGTGCCAAAATGGCACGTCCTGACATGTCCTTGCACGATTCGACACGAATTGGCATGAAACCCACAAGGTCGGCACAAATCGGCCAGAATCTGGCAAACTCAAGCCATGTTGGGCCTACCCTTTTTGATTCATGCTATCCTTGGCATGACACGACTCCTATACCATGCCATGCCAGTCATGGCATGGTGGCCCAAGCGGGCCACCAAAAAATGGCCATGCTGGGCCGATACGACTCGTTTGTCACTTCTAGACTAGTTTAGATATCATACCTCATAGATACAATTTAACTATATTTTTTAAATTTATTAATTATTAATTATTTTTTAAACTTATAAACATGTTGAAAGTATGTCTGCATAATACTAATTATTTTAAAATTTTTCAAAAATTTAATCGGAAGATCCATAATTATAATTAGTTTGACCATATCTTTACTCCTAAAGTTATTGTGATATATGAAGAGAGTTAATAAAGTTGAATTATATCTAACTTGAATGATCTCGTCATTTAGTTGAGTTTGCATGAGATTTAATAAGTAATATTTTTTAATGCATTGATTTGCATGTATTTTAAGATGACTAGTTTTATATATGCTCTTATATGTAAATATTTTATAAAAATATTTATATTATTTTAATTCTTTTATGACTTATCTAGAATATTTATTTTTTATTAATTTAAAGTGAATACATATTACTAAAATTCTTTTAGTTTTTTTTTTTAAATTTTTAGGTAACAAATGGGTTTGAGATCAGACTATTGGAGAAAATATAGTTTTGGCCTCCGATATTTTAATCAAGTTGTCATTATTATATATATATACATCAAATTAATCATCGTTATATTTATTATTTTTCATTTTTTTAATAAAAAAAATTATTAAATCACATATATACACCAAATATATATCATAACAGTAACCACTTTGTTGTAGTTAATTTTTCTTTATAGAATGTAATAACAATTATTAAATCACATTGCATCATATATGCGTAAATGTAATAACAATCAAAAGAAAACAAGAGCAGAAACACGAGAGGAGGAAAAATGAGATAGATATGAGTTGGAGATGAGATAATAAGAGAAGTAAATAATAAAATTCTAGAAATTTTTATTCTCTATTTATAGAAAATTTTTATATTAAAAAAATATATTTTTATTTTTATTTTTTTAATAAATACACACGGGCATAAACTTGAAAGCCTCCAAATTTTTGTTTATAATCATTGGAAACAAATTTGAGGGCTATATATCTTTTTTAAAAATATTTTTTTAAAAGACGGAAAGCAACAAGCTATGCTTGTCATTTTTAATGTCGGCACTCGTTACGTGAAAATGTAATGGGTAGCTGAACAAAAACGATCACGTAAATCAAAGCTGACTTATGTGGTCTATTTTTTTTTAACCTAGCCCCGCTGGCTTGTTACCTAATAAGCTTTGACTGTTGATCCATGACGCATCCATGCCATGCCTATTCATGGGTCATTGTTCCTATGGATCATGCCAATGATCAAGGCACATGGGTCGTGCATGGATCGGAATGAGGCACGACTGGCTCCAGCCTAGCACGACATGAGCTGTGCCTTGGGTCACCATTATCTTGTTCTAGGTTTTCTTTTGGGCCGTGTTGTGTTGGGCTTGGCAATGCTAATTTGGGCTCTGCCTCGTGTCTTGCCCCGGCCCATTTTTCTACCAGACATCTCTATTTGTTATTAAATTTGATAAAGCTTATATATTAATATTTTTATTTTTTCTATTATCATCATCAACCATCTCTATCTGATTGCTGACACGGCTCACTTCATTTAGAAGCATGGGCCAGCCCAGAAGAAACCAATGGTTCATGCTGTGCTCTTTGTAGTGGCTGCCCATGACACGTAATCGTGCTCAGTCTCGGATCCCTGCCTATGCTAGATTTGTGAAGGGTTGTGATTGTATTTATGTCGATCCAACATGACTCAATACTATACAAAATGGTCCATGTTGCTCAACATACCAATATTTTGGCCTGAGCAGTCTTTTTTTTTTAAGCATGTTAGCCTGGCATTTGCTTGATCCAAGCTGGGCTGTGCCCAGCCTGACTTGAAAAAATAGGTTGTGTTAGCTCAACACAATTCATATGATTTTTTTAATTGAACAATTGCAATGATTCATTTGAACTTTGTAAATGATTCTAATTAGAATTTCGGCCTAGTTTTCCTTGATCTTTACCTAGTTTTCTTTATTTTTTTAGGTAAACAACATAGTAGAGCTTGCTATTTTGGCCCAACAAGCCCATTTGAGTTGCTAGTAATTTATTTCTTCTTTGTTCAGTCTCTAACCCAATGGCTTCACTCGAATTGTCACTTCTGCAGACAATCGAAGAAATTGTGTTTCTTTGTTATTAACTCTTGTGCTCAGAAGGAATATAACTAATTTTTTCCCTTGACTAGTAGAAATGTTGTATGGATTAATGTTATTTTTTTGAGATAATATTTATTTTAAATTTTTAATTCTGAATGTTATTTAGGGATTTTTGAGATTTTTTTTTTCATTTTTTTGACTAATTAATTGTTTTTAGCACTCCAATTGAGGAGGTAGAAAATATTTTTTAGGCTACTAGCTTGCTTTAAATGCAAAAATTGACCAAGTTTTTTCAAACCCATCCTTGACAATCCTTGAGCAATGGTGAAGCCTGGTGAATCGATGAGCATGAATTTTTTTTTCAAGGACTCATGGATGTCCTTGTCTGATTTTCTACCTTTGTTATGATTACTTAGATGTGTGGTACAATGATCAAGTCATTTTTTATGGGTATCTTAGTAAACTAAATATGTTGTTGTCCAAATATAATCAATCTATTATAGAGGTGTCAAATGAAACGTGTCGGGCTGGCTCGGCATGTTTTTTTCAGGCCCGCCGTGTTTTTGTGTTGGGCGTGGCACGACATGGTTTTTGTGGGGTTCATCCCGGCAAGGGCCCAACGGCATGATCCGCCAGGTACTGCCCGGTCGGGCCGAACCCTAAATTAAAAAAAGATTAGGATTTCGGCGCGTCCGAAATCCTAATTTAAAAAATAAATTAGGATTTCGGCGTGCCGTCGTAACTCTAATTTTTTTAAAAAATTGATTTGGGCACGGTACCGTGCCGGGCCAGGCACGGCACGACACGAGGCCTGGTTGACCTCGGCACGGCATGGCACGAGCCCGGGCACAAAAAATTTCCGTGCCGGGCCTGCCAAGGCACGGCCAAACCGTGCTGTGCCTTGTGCCAGGCCGGCCCGGCCCAGTTGACACCTCTAATCTATTATAATAATTTAAAATATGCACAATGCTAAGAAGGTGTGATTACATAAATAATAACACATTAAATTTTATAAAAATATTAAAGTTAAATATATTTGGGTGAGAATTGTATTGAGATGATAGATCACATGATAAATTCTTATATTGTATGCTTTTTATGATAAGTAATATCATATAATGGAAGTAGGTCTTGAATTAAAGACTCATCAGACGTAGTCATTTTCTTTATTTAATGACTTCTAGAGATGAAGTTATTGAGATATTAACCTCTCTTAGATTATATGCTAAAATAAGAATATAGTTAGGTTTTATATGATTGTTATTTTATGTTTATATCTCAAAGAGCTCATAGTCACTTTCTTGCATACATCAATTTGCATAATGAGATTTTTATGTGTAGGATTTTATAAGAGAGGTGGATCCAGATATTATAATTGGGTATAACATTTGCAAATTTGACCTGCCATATCTTATAGAGGTAACCCTTGCCTTTATTCTTTTTTTCATCTGGATCATCAAAGATTCTACCTTTTGTGAGCTGGCACAATTTTTTGTTCTTTCTTTGGTCTAGAGAGCTGAAACCTTGGGGATACCAGAATTTCCCATTTTAGGTCGCATCAGGAACAGCAAAGTTCGCGTCAAAGATACTACCTTTTCATCAAGGTGATGCTTTGCTTCATGGAATAAAGAATTGCTGTTTCACTCGTATTTTTTTATATTAGTTTGGGACATTTTATTTTTGAAAGATTTCCCACATAATCTTTATTCGTTTGCAATGATAGAAATTATTCTTGTTTTCTATTTTGCATGCATTTTTTAAAAAAATTTGTTATTTGGTTTGTTGGGATTTGTTATCTCATATTGTACTTAATATGTTTTTTATCTCTCTTTGTATGAGAGTACCTGATATGTGAGCTGCTCCAATTAGCTAATCCTAGTGTGTATATGTGTGTGTGTGTGTGTATGTGTATATATATTTAATTTAATTTCTGTTTTTCTGTTAATGGAAAATAGATACACTTCTCTCTCTCTCTCTCTCTCTCTCTGTCTCACATGACTAGAATCAAGGTTTCTGTTTTTCCTGTCAAACTGGTCTTCTTCTCACTGCTGAAATTAAGAACTTGAGCCAAGGTGAACTTGCCCACAATTTGCCAGAGGATGGCTAATGGTGCTCTCTGACTCAAATCGCAATATGGGTCTGAAGTGGCTGGACCAGATTACCACGCACCAACAGCTCCCCATATTTGATTTATGATTTGTGAATTGCCTCCATTTATAAGGATAGTGCAATTACAATGTGAATTGTAATGATTGGTGTGTTGATACAGACAGTATGGAACAAGGGAAAGCAAAGAAGTTGCAGTGGAAGGGAGAGTTCAGTTTGACTTACTTCAGGTTGCAGCCTTATTAACTTTGCTGACAATTTGATTGCACCAAATGGCAGAGTTACCATTATCTCAGTGAATGATCTTGTGCTTGTTTTTGTTCACCTCAGGCAATACAACGGGATTACAAATTGAGTTCCTATTCACTAAACTCTGTTTCTGCTCAATTCCTCTCTGAGCAGGTGAATTGTTAGTCTATACATTGCTTTGGGCTCTGCTTTTTCATTTCAAAGCCATGCTAGTTTTTAAGGTATCTTATTACATCTAATTCTGCTGCTTATATTTGCTGTATGTATCATTTGTGTTTACCCAGAAAGAGGATGTTCATCATTCAATAATAACTGATCTTCAAAATGGGAATGCTGAAACTAGAAGGCGACTTGCTGTTTATTGTTTGAAGGTGCATTATTTTATTTCATATCACATTGACCTTTCTTCTCAACTAGGCCTTGTTCCAAATCACTGAAGCCACCTGGTTTTAGGCTGTTATACTAAACCAAAAATACAATATTTGCCCAAAGTTCTTAAAATGCCTCAAAAACTAATAGGGGAAATATAAGAAGAAGAAGAATAATAAGAAACTGCTGGAGCCTAGTTCAAGCTAGGCCATCATCTCCATGAGCTCTGTCTCTTATCTCTATCATTTTCACTGATAAATTTACTTATGTCATCTTTGTAGATAGGCTTTAATCATTGTTGAGAATATTATCTTTTCCTTGATGTGTATATATGTATATATTGTATATGTACATATTGTTGCTGTATAGGGTAGATATTATATACCACCTACAACTAGTTTTTTTCATTGTTGGCATATGGTCTTTTAGTGGCATATTTTGTGATTTGTTTTTGTGGACAGAATTGAAAGAAAAATATTTATGTTTTTTAACTATTTATGAAAAATGGTTTTAAACAAATTCCTTTTTTGGTGTTGGATGGACAAAATCCAGCCATCAGCTGGATTATCTCCAGTCCAACAATCCGTCAGTCAAATCATCATTGTTAGTTGACAGTGACAACTGACGCAATAACTGGTATAGGGATTGCATCAAAAGATCATGAGTCAAGTCAGGTCATGCAAGCAAGCGCATGTGATGCATTTGTTCAGCCTGACCCAACTTATAATTTTCTGTTTAAAAAGTTAAAAATATGATGCGTGAGAAATTGGGCAATGATTTGGTCCAACTCCAATCTGCAGCACCACTCGTGCACAAATATGTGGGATGGTCCAAATATGATCTGGGTAAGCCAGCACCTTGGGACTTTTCATGTCGCATGGTCTAGCAGCATGCATAGCAGTTGGTCTCGGATTATATATCTGTTGGTGGTTATGCCTTGATGTGATTGTAAATAACTTTATTCAAAGGTAGCTGCTCTCAGATTTGAGACTCATCAAATGTAGTTATTCAGGGTATGAATGTGATATATTGATCTCTATCTTCATCTTTGTATTAATTGTAGATGTATCAAGTTGGTCAGGTAGTTTGGGCACGGTCTAAGGCATTGCCTTAGGCATGACCCTGATTAGTCATGCTTAGCTCAGTATTACATGGTCTAGAACTATGCTTGGATTGGGGTCATGTTGACCTAAGGCACAACTTGTGCCGTGATGGGTCATGGAAGTTATGTTTCATGTTGGATCAGGCATGACTCGCATGCCAGTTACAATTTCATGTAATGGGTTTTTATACCAAAAATGATCGGTTCTGCTTGTCACTTTCTTTATAGGCAACAAAAAATAAAAAAAACATTTTTTTAAATGTTTGATGATTTGTAGTTGTCAGATTTATTTTCAATGGCTACAGTAGAAATTCGATGATTATCTGATTTTTTTCCTAAAAAATATAAAAAAAAATTTCAAGATGTTAAAAATATATTATTCTAAAATAAAAAAAGTCTATAAATATATTATAAAAAATTTTAGAATTTATTCTATTTTTTCCTCTTTTATTTTAATTTCTTTCTTTTAGCTATTCTTTTGTCTCTCTTAATTTCTAGTTAGTCCTATTATGATTTCTGAAGTTATGGAAAGTGGAGCACGAATTTTTATTTAAATAAATTAACATGCATGGTTATGATTCTAATATATAATTTTTTAGTTTTTTAAATTTGGTTATTAGATTATTACATAATATAAAATTCTAAATATAAATTTTAAAAATTATAAATAATGAGTTTAATGATAATGAATTTGACGTAGATTTAGATAATAACATTAATATGACTGACAGATCCGAGGTCAAAATTATGTTTTCTCGAATGATCTCGACCCAAATTTATTTGTCTAAAAAATTTAAAAATAGACAAACTTAAGTAGTATGAATTTACATTAAGAAAAAAATAAAAATTTCATGGATATCGAAGAATAATCAACACAAGGTATGTACATAAGAAAATATATGTATATATGAGTGTTTATGATATTGATCATCTTAAATAGCATACTAATCAATATACTAAAAAATATAATATATTAGATTACAGACAAATCTAATTGAGCGATTAGTCTATGAAGTTGGATCAAATTAAGTTTCATTAGCTCCATTCATATACAATAATAATTTTGGAAGGAAAGAAAATATTAAATTGTTTATGATTATATATTTTTTAATTAATTTTTTGAAGGATCATAGGATAATTAGTATAATATAGATCTATTTTTAGGCTGCATATCATAGGATTTGTTGGTTCATTATTTGGAATAATATTATTAAATATTATAAATTAAAAAAATAATAAATAATTAATAAATTTAGGAAATATTATGGAATAATATGTATTATGTTTAATATCTAGACTATTTACAATGATGTTTCATTCATATGTTTTATTGCTTGTTATATAGATTAAAATAGAAACTTAATAAAAAAAATTAAGATTTTTTTAGATATTTCATTTTTATGATGCCCTGTCATATATGAGCATGACGAAGATTTTTAGGAAATATCCAATTTAGAATAAAATATTTAATTTTATTTTTGATAATACTTCTAATAATGAAGTAGCTGTTAGTATATTTGTTAGAATTATTAGAAATGATCTATTAGATAAAATTTTTCATGTTAGGTGTATGTGTCACATAATTAATTCAACAGTACAAGCATGAATAAAAGTTATTTTTCCCACTTTCTAAAAAAAATAAATTTACTAAAATATCTCAAGAAGCCTAACAGACAACAAGAGTTTGATAGTCTTTATTTGTTAGTAGAGATTAAAAAGAAAAAATTCTAAAAGATATGAAATATTATTGAAAGTATACTTATTTTATATTAAATTTATGTATTTGCTACTAACACATGATATCCGATTACGTCCATAATAAGAGTAACAAACTTATTATTGATAATACAGACTATAATACAAAAATTTTATTTATGAAAAATTTGAAGATTTTTTATGATATAATGAATATATGTTCGTCTGTGTATACTCTCATCACTTGCATTGCAATTAGATATATATCTAATATTAGTAGTATGTTAATCAAATATATAATATACTTTGTATTTAGTATCATGGTTATTGAGATGAAAATTAAGTATTTAAATTACTTATTCTTCATTTCAATTCTTTATTGCTTAGCTATTTGTATGAATTCTAAGGTTAAGGTGGAATGGGTAGAAAATTTATTAAGATATATATCTATTTGCATGAACCAAGCTTACGAACCAGAAAGTTTTATTCACAATTCTAGGTATAATAGTTGTAGTTAGACTTCGAGTACAAACATGAACATCATATTCAAAGATGATAATTTTTTTATTAAGTTAGTTAAGCGTAAATGATAGGGTGGTCCATTGAATATTAGCGAGTTGTTTAGATACTTAGAAATCAATTACTTTTTCATCATTTTATTTGATGATAATAATAATTTGAATATATTGAGTTGTTGGAAATCTACGAATCTGACTATCTCGTCATATCTAAGATGATACTTGATCTATTGATCCCTTTAGTTTCTAATATAGTATCAGAGTTTATTTTTTTTATTCCATCCAATATTATTTTAGATAGGAGATCGAAATTGCGATCAGATATCATAGAGGATATTGGATGCATGAAGGATTGAGAAAATTCGAGAATAAACATTCAAGATGGGGTGAAAGAGTTGTTAATGGATGATGATTCATGTGACATTTTATATCGAAAATATTGTGATTATCATTAACAATATTTTCAGATACATATATAACTATAATGATCTATATTTGCATCCGTATTATCATACTACGGATATTGATTAATGATGATAAATCATATTAAAGATTGTTTTTTTCATATGATTCAATATTTTTTTTGTTTTTTGTTTTTTGCCTATTATGTTTCATATTATATTATTTATTATATTAATATTACATTTATAGAGCATTTATTTTATCTGAGTGATTTTTTTTTTTAATTTTACATAAATATAAAATTAAAATTTCATAATATTTTACATAAATATAAAATTAAACTTTCAGTATATTTTCATTTAAGCATGACCTGGCCATAAAATGAGCCGTGCCGGAGGCACGACCAGTTTGATGTTATTAATTAACAGCACATGTAGTCATTCTAATTGTTAATTGAAGAACAATTCATATAATTTTTACTTTTTTTTTCAGAAAGAATATTCTTTAGAAGTGATAATCTTTTTTATCCGTGAGATTATGGTTGCTCCTGATTGACACGCTGAACAAATCTTTTTCAGCCTGCCAATCAAAATTCATCATTCCCAACCTATGCATGATAGATATCCATGCTTCTCTTGGTGGGGAGTGTTAATATATGTATGTGTGTTATTTCTGCATACATGAACTCGCAAAAGAAGATAGTAATTATGAGCTAGCATTGTTGATAAAGTCATTTGCTCTCTCAATTCAACATGTAATCTTAAACAAAATAGAGCTGAATAAATAAACAATATAATTTATCTTAATTAGCCTGAGACAAAGATATTGTAATGATGATTATATGTGTATATATGTAAGGTGTTCTCTGTTTTAAATCAAAACTCTTTTCTATTTTAAACATAATCATAAACATTAACCAATGATATGTGTTTTTGTTGTTTCAACCATATGTTTCTCTTTGTTGATGTTTTGCAATGCTCTTATTCATTGAAACTATTGAAAAATGTTATATAGAGCATTGATGTTCAACCTTGAATGACAAACCCAAAGTTCTCTTCCTTCTAAATTGCAGGATGCATATCTCCCACAGAGACTCTTGGATAAGCTGATGTTTGTTTATAATTATGTAGAAATGGCTCGTGTAACTGGAGTTCCTCTGTCTTTTCTTCTTTCCAGGGGGCAGAGTATTAAGGTTTAACATGTCATCTCCATGATTTTTAAATATGCCAATCAGACCATGAAATCGTGATCTTGTCCTATCATTGTTTTTAGGTGCTTTCTCAACTCTTGAGGAAAGCTAAACAAAAAAGCCTGGTTCTTCCAAATGTAAAACAGGCAGGATCTGAACAAGGATCATTTGAAGGTGCAACTGTAAGTTAGTAGAATGTATTTGTCAATTTTATAATGAACAAGTTAGTTAGTAGAGTTGTAAAATATGGGCTGGCTAATGGGATCCTGTGGCCCACCTACTTTGTCAGATCGATTCAATATTTACAGTATCGATCTTGGGATTATATACTATTTTTCTCGTGTTGGGACACCTTAACAAGATGAAATTATTGAAAAAAAGAAAGAATATATAATTAAGACAATTTGAACATATCTACTTGAAAAGAGTATTCAAAAATATTATTGAGGATGTAGAAATTAATAAAAGTTATAAATATAATAATTTTAAAAACAATCTCCAACTTTATATAATGAACAAATGTTATTGAGGCTGCTTGTATGTTAGCTGCTCCCATAAAAAATATAAAAAAAATAAAAAGTTGAATAAAAATTATAACGCTTTCTTTCAAGCTGATGCATATAGGTTTACAACACTAAATTTTTTAGAAAGAAAGTTGAAAAGTGATAATATATAATTATATATGTAAGACCGATTTAATTTTAATATATAGATGTTGGGATTATATACTATTTTTCTTGCTTTGGCACATCTTAATAGTATGAAGTTATTTGGGGGAAGAATAAACATGTGATTAAGACAACTCGAATACTTCTACTTGGAAAGAGTGTTCGAAAATATTTTTGCGGCCGTATAAACTAATAAAACATACAAATATAATACTCCGAAAAATAATGTCTAGCTTATGTCTTCATATAATGAGCAAATATAATTTAAGCAACTCGTATGTCAAGTGCTCTCGTTAAAAATACAAAAAATAAAAAATTGAATGAAAATTACAATTCCTTCCAATAAGCTAATGTATATAAGTTCACAACATACAACTTGATGGAAAGAAAAGTAAGCTTGGGCTTTTAAAAAATATTTATGAAGATATCAGTTGGCTACTCTATTATTTGAATCTTCTCATAGAGAAAGAAATAGTTCACTTATATTTGTTTTGTATGCTCATAAAATATTCAATCGTAGGCCATATATCTTAATACTTGACTTTCATAGTAAACGATAGTATGAGAAGATAATGCATACATGATCTCTTCGATCTGATGTGACAACAAAACTATCTCACAAGTAGAGTTGTTAAACGAGTCTGGTCGGACCAACTTGGCCCATTTTTCGGGCCCAACTAGGCTGGTATGCCATGGTTTTTTGGAAGGTAAGCCCGACAAGGCCCATGGCTCGAATTCCACCCATGTTTGGGCTGGGTCAGTCGAAGAAGTTTGGGTCGAGTCTTTTAAAAAAATTAGGGTTTCGTGCAGTGCCTTTCTCGCCCGTCTGGCATGCCTAACTGTTGCATGTTGGGCATTGCCGTGTCATCCTTTTATTGGGCATCGCTCGGTGTAAGATCTCGTGTCGTGCCTACGTGCTAGGCATCCCTGCCGTGCCTAGCACGACATGCAGACCAAAAACCCTCGGCACGGCACGACATGATTCGTGCTGAGGGTCCACCCAGCTCGGGCCTTGGCATGACATTGTAGCGCGCCGTGCCGAGCTTCGGGCCGAGCCTGGGCTACCTAATCCATTCGACACATTTACTCACAAGTAGTTGCTATTGCTTTGAATTATATCTCTATATTAGATTTCAAAATAACTAGATAAATTTTATTTTTTCAGGAGATAAGGTTGTTTTAAGGAAAGTGTAAAATCATATCATAAATCTTATTTCAATACATATTAATATCCAACTTAAAATTGAATATCTTACTAATTATAAGTGTTTACGATCCTTAAAAAAGAGATTTGAAGTTCACGAGACTTCTTTGCATATTTTAATATGCAAAGAGTTACATAAAAATAAATCTATCGAGGATAATTTAGAAAATGATTAACTATATTGATTGCATATGTTATATTTGATTTGATCAGTCACATAATTAATATTTTTTATGATTCTCTTATAAGTAATAGAGTTAATAATAAGAGTCACATCATAAGTGA
Source organism: Sapria himalayana (assembly GCA_029783825.1). Lineage (NCBI taxonomy): Eukaryota > Viridiplantae > Streptophyta > Magnoliopsida > Malpighiales > Rafflesiaceae > Sapria > Sapria himalayana. The sequence continues at coordinate 1,010,315 of JAREIK010000071.1, forward strand.
AATTAGTAAATAGATTAATAATAATATTTACTAGAGCATATCTCAAAATATTTTATTTTTGTAAGAGTATATTATGTATATCTCTTGTAAATTAAGAATATATTGTGTTCATGAGTTAACATGATTAAGAATAGATTGTGTTAATATTTTTTTTATTTATAATGTTTTATTATATACATAATAAATTATGTTCGTGAGTAAATTAATATTGATTAGTGATTATTCTGGTTAGAGATTGTGGACTTGTTGGACATACGTTGAAGGTAAACTTGCTTAAATTTTTTGGAGTTATTTGTTCTTAATATAACCATAATATAAATAAAATATAAATATCTCATGCTCAAAATTTTTTTAACACTAGATTAAAAAAATAAAAAATTTTGAATATTGTGAAAATGATGTAGATTTAGGCATAAATAATGATAATTCAACTGAAAGTTTCGAGACTGAGTTATCTCTATTCATAGGTCAACCTCGGCTCTTCTACCTAAGAAACTTAAAAATAGATGATCATCTCTTAGAATCCACTTTAAAATAATTAAAAATAAAAATTTTAGTGGTATAGAAGAAGAATTGACATGATGTATATATTATCAAAAAATATATACCGGTAGAAATGGTGGTGACACTGTAAATCTTGGAGACATGCCGAGCAATGCATCAAAAAATATGATTAGTTGATTTTTTTTTATTTATTACTGAGTTTGTAAGGAATGATATTGCAAAGTTTATTGTTAGCATTAATTTTTTAATTAGATTTTTGAAAGATTATAGACCATTTCATTTTATGCACATGTATATCCTTTTCGCTCATCATAGGAACCCTAGGATTAACAATATGAATGTTAAAATATAAAAAAAAAATATAAAATGGAAGAACAAATAGTAATTGATGACCTTATAACATAAAGTAGAGTGGTCTCTGTAATGTGACTTTTAAATTTTGTCATGATGATGATAATGTATTTGTATGCATCATTAATCATTTTGGTGATTCTAAATAAAAACTAAATAAAAAAATAATAGAATTTCGTGATATATTTCATCCTCATTATGATCTCATATATATGAGTATCTATTAAAATTATTTAGGAAATATGAGATACAAAATATAATATTTAATTTTATATTTGATAACATGTCAAGTAATGATATTGTTATAAGCATGTTTGTCAGAATTATTAGCGATAGTCCATTATATGAGTTTTTTATGTTTGTGTATATTAACATAATAAACCTAATTGTGAATGTCGACTTAAAATAATTTTTTTATTGGAACATACATGAAATATACTATAACATATTAAGATACTTAGCATATTACAAATATTTTATACTCTATTTAAGTCAATATTTCTAAAAAAGAAAAAAAAATTTAAATAGATGTCAAATAATATTAGAATTATACATATATTATGTTTGGTTAATGTGTTGATTATTAATATATGATATCTGATTATATTAATAATTAAATAAGTAAAATAATTATTGATGAATCAATTGAGACATAAGAATTATATTTTTAAAATTCATTAAAATTTTTAATGATATGATGAATATTTATTCATTTGTATATATTTTCACCACATATATTATACTTAGATGTATATATAATATTAATAGTCTCTTTAATTAATACAAAGAGTATTTAAATTTTTATGATATGATTATTGAGATGAAAAATAAGTATTTAAAATATTGATAATTTGTTTTAGATCTTTATTATTTGACTACCTAAATGACTCATAAAATATATATCTATTTTTGTGTGAATCAACCATAAGAATTATAGGATATAATATTTGAAAAATTATATATATTATTTAAATTTTACAAAAATAAATATTACAGTTTTAATGAACCTTCAAATATGAAGATTGATATCATATTCAGAGATGATAACATTTTGATTCAATTAGTTAGAGGCAAATACTAGGGAGATATGTCAAATAAGAGTAAGCTATCGATGTATTTAGACATTATTTTATGTTTAATTTTATACTAAAGTGATATAAAAAATATTGTTATTATAAGTTGGTAAAAATCATATTAATTTACCTTTCTTTTTCTATGTAAAATGACACGTATGTTACTAATGTTTTTGGTGTGTATACTATAGCATAATATTGAAATCTATTTTTTTATAGTTATAAATACTATTTCAGATAGACATATCGCACTATGATTAAATATTGTTGATGTCTTGTAATACCTAAAAAGATTAGGAGGATGCATGACAGAGTTTTAAGATAAACTAGTAATGTTGGACTATGAGATGTGAATATGATGATTTAAAGATTATGAGATGTGACGATCTAAACTAGTAATGTTGGACTGATATTTTTTGGAGTTTTTTTAACTTTAGATTTATATTCTTAAACTTGTGTATTTTTTTTTTATATTTCATAATATTGACATTTGCGATGCAATTTATTATTTATATTTATATAATTTTTTATAATATATACTTAATATTATTATATATAATATGTTATATTAATTGTAAGACAAATTCTTTAATTTTAAGGCAATCACACCCCATGACCCACATCAAGGTTGTTTTCAGGGCTAGCTCAGTTGCATGTGTTACTCATGGTGGCTAGCCCAGGCCCTAAGTCACTAGTATGCCTTGTTTCTTGTAGCCTACTATCATTTAGTTGACTATTTTTTATAGTATACTGGAAAATAATTTTCAAATTATGACTAGAATATATATAATATATATATTCAGTATAATTTATTATTTCATATATTGTTTTTGGCAAGTTTGCCTTGACACAACTGTTCACATATTGAGTTGTGAAATAGTATCAAGAATTTGTGATTTCTTTAGTGATTATAAATAATTAGAATAGGTCGGATATACAAATTTAAGTTGTGCAATAGTATGTTCAGAGGGGAAGTCTATGTTGAAAATTTGTATTTTTCTCGAAGGTAACTTGGTATTTTTGAAAAATATGTAGTTAATTCGAAATTCAGTACTGATGTAGAGTTTAAAGTGATGATGATAATTATTTATGAGATATTTTGGATATGATATTTATTCGAAAAGATTGAGTATGTGATCTCTTCTCTTACTATTCTTTATTGTGACAATTAAACAACATGATATATATCCTCAAATATAGTATTTCAAACTTAGAAGAAAGACAGATAAATTGCAATCATTTCAAGGCCTTCGTGAAAATTTTCACTTATTCCTCAGTTGTCAAAATGTGTCAATTCATTATTACTAGTCATAATAATAACAATATTTGTATATATGTTATTATTATTATTAGATTGGATATTACTTATGTTATCTTTATTTAAAATATTTTCTAGTTTTTTAAAGATAAATTCATTTGTATATATTTCTATGCATATTATGATGCATGACATAAACCAAAACTCATGTTTTTTTATTTAACACACTTATTTTTGAATAGTTTTTTTTTTTAAATCAAATGAATATATATTGCATGATTTTTTAAGAGGATGTAATTTTTTTATTTTATAAGTATGAGAAAAATATTTTTTTTTAATCTTACATAGATGCAAAATACATAGCCACGGGTACAATTACTCAGGATTTAGGAGCTCATTTTGATAGATATTTATTTGAAAATTCATGTTTTTTAGGTTGAAAATTATGAGATATATTTCTTTGAATTCGATCTTTTAAGAAGTAGTTAAATATATTGAATTTTATTGTTATTTTATAATGGTGAAAACTAAATACAGCTCAATATTGATGCAACAGTTTTAGGGAGAAGGTTTTACAGTTAGCTTTCGTATGATGCATGTAGCGAAGTGTCTGCCATACAAATGTGTTTCAATCAGTTTTGTGTGTTCATCTGTCATAATCGTAAATCATCATAATAAAATATCTTTTTGTTTAATTTAATTTGTATTTCTTTATGTACAGCAGTAGAATATTCATTATCTAGTTAAATATGTTATATGTATTCCAGGTTTTGGAAGCAAAAGCAGGATTTTATGAGATGCCAATTGCAACACTGGATTTTGCTTCCTTGTACCCCTCAATAATGATGGCCTATAATCTTTGCTACTGTACTTTGGTGAGTATTCACACCACTGTGTTGCTCTTCTTTTGTTCTTTTTTTTTTTTTTTTTTTTTTTTTTTTTTTTTTTTTTTTTTTTTGGTTTAGCAAATTTTTACCTTTAATGTTATGTGCTCTAATCAATGGGTTCTTATTAATCTATCTTTGTGTTTTATAAAGGTCATTCCTGATGACATGAGGAAATTCTGCCCTCCTCTTGAATGTGTCAACAAAACTCCATCCGGAGAAACATTTGTAAAATCGAATATGCAGAAGGCAATAATAATGGATCGTGACTTTCTTTGTTTCTCTACTACTAAACTATTATTCTTGTTGACTCATAATTTATGATAATGTCATTTTCAGGGAATTCTTCCTGAAATTCTTGAAGAACTGTTAGCTGCTCGCAAAAGGGCAAAATCAGATTTGAAGGTAGCTTCTTGTTGTCTGTTGGTTTAATTAGTAAAAGTATCACAATATAAGATGGCATTTTCACTTTTCTGATATTTGTGCGTGACATTTGTGCCATTTTTTCCTTTCCTTGTCCAAAGGACTGCGTTTTGTTGGTTCTAGTTCTAGCCAAACCAACGGTCAAAATACTTATTACACAAGAAGATAAAAAATAAAGTATTTTTTTTTACGTTCATATAATAAAATTAAAACAAAAGATATGCACATGCATTTGCCCACACGAGGTAAAATTAAAATGATCTTGCAATTCTCTTGTTCATTGGGTACTCAATCATAACTAAATGGTGGTTGTGTCTAACACATAAGGCTCTTGTTTAACGTGTGGTCTGAGAGAAGTTAATATCTTAATAAGCTTATATTTAAAAATCAAAGAGGTATTTAATGAGTCGACCTCGAGACCTATCATCCTTAAAGGAATATACTTGTCATAGTATTAAAATATAACTTCCAATACATGCATGCAATATGAAAACTTTCTAGGTGATTACTCATCCTAATATTTAACTTTCGAGTTTTATTATAATTCAATGTATTAGTATTAGTGTAAGTGCATATCCATTATTATTAAATAAATACAAGGAAGCACGGATATGACTTCTTATAGGTGTGTCTGTTTGTCGGACACGGCACGAATATGTGTCTGATACGTCACGTGACATATTAGATGGATGCGTCGGCTGCCGTATACATGCCGACAATGCTCGACGATGTCGCCCATTATGGCCAATGGCCGATTTTGTGAGGCGGCGCAAGTGAGCGCGATTCTGTGGGGTGGCGGGGTGGGCGTGATTCTGTGGAGGGGGGGAGGGGGCGGGCGTGATTTTGGGGAAGCAGGGGGCGAGCGTGATTTGTGGGGATGCAGGGGTTTGGCGCGATTTGTGGGAGGCATGGGGCGAGCGCGATTTGTGGGAGGCAGGGGGCGGACACGATTCTGTGGAGAGGTAGGGCGCGATTTGGGGGGGGGGGGGGTGTGTGTTTTTAATAAAATAAAATATTTTTATTTTATAAAATAAAAAAATTATATTTTTATATTATAAAATAAAAAAAATATATTTTTATATAATAAAATAAAATATACTATTTTATTTTATCTTATAAAATACCTAGTATTTATAAAGAATAATTTTTATTTTTATTTTTTTTATCATGTCGTATTCTAGCCGTATTCGTATCTTAGTTTTTTTGAATTTACAATGTCTCCGTATCCTGCCCTAACGTATCCCCGTGTCCGTGCTTCTTAGAATAAATATATAAAATAATAATACAAAAGCATGAAATAAAGCATAACTCTCAATACTTCGCTTCATTAAATTGGTATGCACATATTTCAATCATTAGCTTTGGAATAGAAATAAATGATCTCATCCCTTCGATACATTTCTGAATATATCTGTTAAGTAATCTCTGGTTGTAACATAAGTAATAATAATAATAATATATATTTAAAATTTTTACTTAGATAAACTAGTAATTTTCACCAAAATATTTCTTCTTGTAAGAATTGAATTAAAAATGATATGCTGTGATATCTGACTTATATAATACAAGGCAATGAAGGGGTGTGCATCAAACATCAAGATATCGAGTGGCCTTGGCAGCGCACATGTGTCAACTCTTGATGCAAATGTTTTTTTTTTTGTTGCATGACTTTTAATGTTTTGAATCATTTTGCTAATGCCTCGCTTCAAATTATGCCTTGAAGCAATGCCCCATGGATGCTTATGAAAATATTGATTTAGATGATGTACAAATATTAAATATAATAATCATATAATAAAATTAACTGAAATATGAGTTAGTTTTCTGCTTTAGGGTACTAAGAAAATCACAATAGCTACTTGGATCATTTTCAAGCTTGAAGTCTAACTGATATATGACTTTTTTTTTTTTTTTTTACTTTTAGAATGTTTCTTGTTGATAACAAACACAATGATGATTTAGAGTGTTTGTATACTAGTGTAATATTTATATATTTTATTGTAAAATTATAGTACTGGGGAAAGAGATTTATATCAAATGATGAAATATTTTACTTCAATAGCATGTTGAAATATTTTTTTTTCTCTAAAAAAAGTTTTTATAGGCAAAAATATGACCATAAAGATTTTCATAAAATGTTAATTAACTAATTTTTAAGTCATTGTATTTTTTTTTTAATTAAATATTAAAAGTTTAAATGGGAAGGAAAATTATTATTTATCACCATGTGAGTCTTTATTGTGATAAGGATGCCGATTAAGCCAAGTGCTGACATATGTCAAATATGAGTTAGCCCAACATGACAAGATTGCTTGTAGCCAATTGAATTCATGCTCGACATGTTGGTTTGGGTTGGTAGAGTAGGTACATTGGTTTGACTCGTGTTGTGGCATGACCCATACCTAGCCTAGGCCTATGGGCACTAGCTATGAAATGTGCTGTATGCTTGTCTGAACACTGCTGATTGCATAGTTCACAAACACATTGCACAAAATGAAAAAAAAAAAAACTAAAAAAAATTTAAACTTTAATGTTGACTTTTGTTATTTTTAATATAAGATAATCATTAAAAAATATTATTTATTTATACTAAATATTAAATAAAATAAGAAAATACTTGACTAAAAAACTAGCATTTTCAAAATTTATTTATTCTTCACATTTTAATCTCTTGCTTTGTCATATATTTGGATATTTAATTTTTCAAAATCTTTATAAAATGTATTTATTAAAACTTGAAGTGTCATAAATGCAACTTATCAATTTTGTAAACATGCTCATGTTTTGAGTATATTTAATATGAGATTTATCTGTATATGGAGGTCGTGCTTAATGCATAAGCTCTTGTTTAATGCGAGATTTAAGAGTTGTTAATATCTTGATAATATTATCTTCGAGAATTAGAAAGATTATGTTTGATAAGTCTTGAACCTGAGACCTATTATTTTTGGATGAAAATACTTGTAATCGCTCTAAGGGATGATATCCAATAGATGAATGCAACACGAGGATTTCTTGGAAAATCAACCATCCTAATATTATTGTTTCTTAAATATTTTTAATTTTAGAGTTAAAAATAACTAACATAGATTATAGATAATCATTTTTTTTTATATTTATCGAATATTGTGATGTCTAATGATAATATTTTAAAAGTTATTGGTTATTATAATAATCATATTAATTTTTTATATCTTTCATGTCTTCTATTTATTTTAGACAGTCTTTATAATCTCATTTTAGTGAGTTGCTTTTTTAGGAAATTATAATTCAATTTTGATTTTATTTTTTATTATTTTGATATTTATTTGCAGTATTAAAAATTATCGAAGAAGACTTCATTTGTGATAAAGTAGGGTGGACTATACGTTTTTTCTGTATTGGTAGCATATCCCACTAGATGTTGATTGAGGTTGACTAATTATTGACCAAGTTGAGAATATTATATACTAGTATTTTAAGTATCTTTATATTAGATTGTGAGGTATGTTAATTTGAATAGCATACCAAAATTCTATATTCTATTAGTTGGACTGATGTAAATATGAATTTATTTAAATTGATATATTAAGATATATGAGGATCTTGTAAAGATACGACACAAGAAAAACTTAAATGATTTGTTATGTTTATGATTATATGCAATTTATATGGTTAAATTTTTTTTTTCATTTTAAATTTCAAATTTGTTTTATTTTCTATCATTTCATAAAAATATAAATTAGTTTAATAAAAAATAAGTGATAATATATTAGAGTATATATTGAACAACTTCAATACTTATTGTGTTGATCAAGAGATTGTATGCAAAATTTTATGTGCTATAATATTTTCATAGAATAAACTTGCAGAAAGGAAGAATTCTATATACTATTCTTTGGTATGAGTATTCCGAAGTATTTTTGGAGAGATATGATATTAATCATTTACTTTTTCATCAACTAAATATTTTTTTTTTATTTCTTATCATGTGCTCGTTCAGTTCTTGTATCTTAGAGAAATATTATTTAGTTTGACTTCAAAATTTTTTATGAATATTTACTTTGTTCATTATTTTTTTCTAAGATAAGATAATATGATACTTAGGTTTTTGAGATGTGATAGAATATTAGTTAATATTAAGATTATTATTTTTTAAGCATAACTTATTTACTAATGAGCCAAGAAAAAAATAAGAATTTAGAAGATAAATCTGAATCTATTATATTCTGTACTTTCTTACAGTTTCACCTGATCGTCTAGTTTAGAAAATGAGTTACTCATTGACTATATCTAAGTTTGTTTGTCTTTTTTATGGTATCACTTTTATTGTGTTATCATATGCATCAACAAATATCTAGAATAATTGCCTATATATATATATATATCATATTTTAAAAACTAGATCGGACTAGTTGCTTCGACCAATGTGTATGTCGACCATTCGGTGTAATGGTTCAAGTTTGGCATCGTGAGTCAAAAATGGGTTGAACTGGATGAACTAGCTAGTTTGGAGCTAATCGAATAATTCAAAGCCATTTGTGTTGCTCTTTGCATCAACAATTTAATCTTGTATACTTTTATTGTAATGTGGTTAAAAAATTAGTATAAATACTTCCTTTGTTGTTTTTGTTTAATTATATATTTGGTATGAATTATTAGGATATTCTTTTCAATGGCTAATGTCACACAAATGAAGGATATACTAGCTATAAATTATGAATGTATTTATTCCTAGTGATCTTGAGGAAGATATATATATATATATATATGGAGCAATCACCTAGATTTTGAGCGATATTGTCAAATGTATTTTGTAAATTACAAAATACATTGTATGAATTAAAGCATAGCTACCAAGAGTTTGGTTTGCAAAATTTTCACAAATAGTTACTTTGTTCGGATTATGCATGTGTTTTTGATTTTTTTTAAAAAAATTTTTTAAGTATTATAATGACATGATGACTTTATTTATTGTATATGTGAATGATATTTTGATTATGAGGTATAATAAGTTGTGAATCATTCAACTCAATGCATATAGAGGATATATGTAATAGAGGAGTTAGTTTGTAATAGAGGAAGTATGTGATTGATACTTTATTGTTGTTGGTCATATGAGTTATATTATAATTGACAATTGTATCGATCTTTATATTGCATTCTTATTTGATGTGACTTGTTCACTTGATTTTATTATTTATAGAAAATTATCGTAAATATTAATTATCTGATTATCAACATGCTCAATTTAGCTTATCCAATCAATATAAGTAATTGTGTCCAAGTTTCTTTTTTATCATATTTGCTTAATGACTACTCTTCACATATTGAAGTATGTGAAAAAGTTTCCAAGCCCTTGGATCTCTTTTAATAATCACAAATACTTATTGTTAATAGCGTATTCAATTTCTATTAGGACACCAACTTATGCTGAGAGAATATATATAATAAATTTTTGTATTTTTCTTAGAGATAATATTATTTTTTGAAATAATAAAAAGATTGATAATTATTTTAAGATTCAATGCAGAGTCATAGGAGATCATGTCTCTATTTTGTTTGTTACTATTATTTAATATGATAGTCAGATAATGAGTCATTTAAAATCTAATATTTCATGTGCTAATGAAAATATAGAGATGAATTAGTTCTTTTTTAGAGAGAATATATATGACTTGATCATTAATGAAGTCTATATTCTTATAGTCGAATATCTAATAGTTACTTTAATGTTTGTCTTGAAGATGTTTCAATTTAACTTTTTTTTTTCCTTCAATTTTAGTGTTTTGGACCTTCACGCACAAGCTTGAAAGAGAGTATTGTGGTCCACAACTTTTATTTTTTTTTTTATTTTTTTTTTACTATATTATAGCTGAGAGCTCCTTCATTCCTTGGCTTCCCTAATCTGACTCTCCCCTATGTAAGGGATTCATTAGTACACATTTGATTTATTGAGTTCTACACATTTCATTATTTATTTTGGCTTGAAATTTTAACAATTTGATTTCATGTATCCCTTGATTGACCTATGATTTTTGTAACGACAAAGAAAGGTCTAGATGTTTCTACGTGATTTTTTATATTGACTTACTTCTCATTACTTGTTTGTTCATTTAATAGAAATGAGAGACTTATTTCTTGACATTAGTTTTTTTTTATTTTGTCATATGTATACTTTGTATTTTATAATTTGTTTTGTAGTCAACTAACTCATGTAACACTAGAAATGATTTGATTCTATTGTAAATTACCTATTGGATGTGTTGATCAAGGCCTACATTTTAAATGAAAAGTATATAATGAAAGTGTCCTATTATAGTGCTATGCATCTAACCTTGTAGTTTCTATTAAGAAACTGATTTTTAAATAATAACTTTTATTATCATCATCAAAATAGGATTTTTATGTAATTAAATTGATTATATGAATCTTAATTGTCCAATCAACAGGTATTATATATAAATTCTCGTATAAAATTATTTTTTTGTCTTTTCTCATCATATTTATTGGAGTCTTTTTGTTTTATTTTTCTTGTGTATTGTTTACTAATTTGTTGGTTTAAATATTTCTTAGTTGAAGTTGTATTGATGTGCTTGTGTGCGTGCGTGTGCGTGCGTGTGTATTTATGTGCTTTGGTTATTATAATTCCCCAAAAGCTACTTGAAATGGTAATTCTTTGCAATATAAGAATGTTCTATTTTCTATTGTTTTTTTTTTTTTTTTTTGTTTTTTTTGGAAACCAAGAGCTTCAGGGCCCACTTACGTGGGCCTTGCACCCCCTTGGGCCCCCGGAGAACCGAGCTGGTAAGAAATATCTTCACCCCCACCAGTAAGATTTGAACTCGTGGCTTCCTGGACATTGCCAAGAGTCCCAACCAGCTAAACTCTTTATGAGAGGGGTGTTCTGTTTTCTATTGTTACATGTGCGTGATGAAGTTGGTCCATTCTGAAATTAGTAAATTTTCTTGTGAATTTCTATGGATCTGTTTGGCAAGAGTATGATTTTGCCACTCAAGATTTACTGATATTTGGTTTTTGATGCTATCTTTTTTACAAATTGATACGAAGTGTTCTTTCTACATTGGATGGGCGTCATGTATACTAGGAGGTTTTTTTGATAAATTTGTTACGAAATTATTTTTTTTCTCCCTTATTACTTTCAGTTTTAATGAAATTTCAGGTCCAACCTTCTTTTCACACTTATCCTAAAATCATAATGATCACACTTACTTGGATCCAAATATAGGAGTAATTGTGGTTTTCTTGTAAGTTAATACAAGCATTTTCTTTTAGAAGCCCATAAAAGTAAAAATCTCAGTCTCTCTATATCATTTTTTTACTCAGGTTCTATGACTTTCTTTCAGATCCTTAAAGAAAGCAAATTTTCGTTTTTTTTTTTAAAATTTTTAGAGCAAATTATTATTTTTGTCAGTTGCATAATTTTTTCTGATTCTGTAATTGTGGTATCAATTTGTTTATCTGCTTTTGATTTGTTTTCAGGACGCAAAGGATCCACTTGAGAAGGCTGTGTTGGATGGTCGACAGCTAGCCCTGAAGGTGAAGTTAGTGTTCTGCAATCAAATTGCTGCATTGTTACATGTTTGCTTTGATTGCTGAAGATCAATTGCTTCATTTCCAGGTAAGTGCAAATTCTGTGTATGGATTCACGGGAGCCACTGTTGGGCAGTTGCCATGCATTGAGATTTCATCGAGTGTTACTAGTTATGGTACTTTAGCAGAGAAGTATTTTAGAATTTGAATTCTCTTTCCTTAAAACCTTAAGATCTTTGGGGTGTAGTCAATATTTTATTCTCATTGTTTGCTATTTTAAGGCCGGCAAATGATTGAACACACAAAGAAACTTGTGGAAGAGAAGTTCAATGTACTCAATGGATATGAATACAATGCTGAGGTATGCTTTATTGTCATTAAAAAATTTGATGCGTAGTACTACTTTTTTTTGCAACAATCTTTCAAAATTATTTGTTTTGGTGAAATTCTGATGTGTTTTTTTAAGAGGGGTTCCAATTGGATTATTAAATTGTCAATTAAAATATTACTAAATGATAAGCAATGGTCAATAATATAATAAGTAGGGGAGAGAGAGAGAGAGAGAGAGAGAGAGATGATTTGAATTCGACAAGTAATTCTAATCAATTGATTATGATATTAGTAATATTATTGATCATTATTTGTGCTAGTATAATAATCATATATTTTTAGAGGTAAGACTCATAAAACACAATTTCAATTTCTATAGGTAAGACTGTTAAAATATTAATCTCTTATTGATTTTATGCTAAGCAGGATCCTTGTGCTCTAGTTATGACCTCCATAATAATCATGTGTGTGAATATAAATTATTTTATCAATTTGTTTTTAATCTTTAGTTGTGCCTTGATGTAATAATAAATATATTTGTACAATGATGGTATGCCTCTAGTTTGAGATTGATCAAGTCTAATCTCTTTGATTTTTGAGAATACAACTTTTAAAATATTATTGTCTCCCAAATTTCCTACTAATCGGGAGCTTAGTGCATTGGGTACATCCTGCCTACTGTTCTAATCTTTAGTTGTGAACTAATGTTTAATATGTTATTTATGAAAACATGAAATGTTTTCAATTTTTAAATTACTTGTTCTTTATATTTTGTTGAAATAAGAACTAAGCAAATATCAACTTGTCAAATTATTATGTAATTGTTGAGATTGTTATATTTATTAGTTCCTTTTTTTTTTCTTCAATGATTATTTTATCTGATAACATTAAAATGCTCCAATCAATTTTTATTCTTATCTGCATATCAATGTGTCATGCTTATATATAGTTGTGACTAGAATTATATGTTTATTATTATTATTATTATTATATATATATATATATATGATTTCAACATGATGTTGGATCATAAAGTAGGAACTCATGTCCACTATGCTTCTCCCACCACCTCCACCATCATGATCTTTTTTGCAATCGTTGTCATGAGTGATGATATCATCTTTTAATTATTATAAAATCAGGAGTGGTTTTCTTTTGATTTTATGGGTACTGGAAATTTAGGTTAACTTATTTGTGTTGGACTACTTATGGATGGGTTAACGTGATTGCAACTAGATAGTTTATGGCACACTACCTTGATTTTCTTTTTGGATTGACTTAGTGATTGCAATAAAAATCATATGATATGACATGTAATGTGAGTGAGGAATCCTCATTACACTCATCATTTCAACTTTTACCAAGTTGGCACGTGAGTAAAAATTTGATATATTATTCAATAAAAGCTTAGTTTTTTTATTTTTCATATCAATTAGTTGGTGATAAACAATATGATTGAATTGTGATGGATACTCAAGTTTTATTACATCTCTAATTGTTTATCAAACATAACATATATAGAATACTTGTTATTGCATCTCTTGCTATTAGTTTTGAAATCTCTTAGCTTTTTTGTGTATGGCGTATGCTTCACATTTACAATATTATCATACGATTGATGAGTCGTTAATTGAAAGATATGATGAAATGAATCATTATGTTGGATTATGTGATATGGGAGACTAAATTTTGGAGTCTGTACTATTTAAGATAGATTTAGTAGTAGTCTTTCAATAAACATATCAATTGATTGGGATTCTCATTCTATATTGTTATACACATGGAGATTGTCATTTAGTTTTCATGAGTTGCATTTTAAGCTATTTGAACTTTCTACTTGAGCAAAGTTGCCTAATTGGGTGATCCAGTCATCTACAATGATAACTAGCTAAAGTTGAGTAGTGGTGGTTGATCATTGCACAATTCTAATTGATAAGAAAAGAGGATGTAGGAGTAGGTGAAAAGTTAGGAGATTGTTTTTGTTCTATTCTCATTGTGGGAATATGAGGTATACTACAAATATTTGTTGAACTTTATATCTTGTGAGACCACACATTATCTTTTTGACCACAAAATTCATAGGACATACTATTAAACTTGCCTAGGAGTTCTCATATAGTTTTACCTATTAACTCAATCCTATTTGGTCCTGTAATTTTTCATAATGATGTATCTTAATTATTTTAATTTTTGTTCTTATCTTAGATTTTTGAGTCATTGATTGAGGAACTAATTATCCAATTATATGTATTATTTTTTTGTGTTCTACCTTGATTCAATTTTGAGTTTGTTGTTTTTTGTAGCCAGTGACTTAATGTTTAAAGTCATTAGATATAGTAATATTAATGGTGATGATATTACTTTTTTTTGTGTTTTTATATATTCGAGCTTGCTTGTAATTTTTTTAATTGTTAGATAAATAATAAAGTGACTTAATTATTTTTTTTTATTATGATGTCTTTGTATGATTTATAAATTTAGAGGATAACTTTTTTGAAGATCGTACAATGCAGGAGATATATATATATATATATATATATATATATATATATATATATATATATATATATTGAGAAAAATTGGTAGATGCTTGGTTATCAAATATATTTTTTATCCATTCTAAGCATAAACATAATTTTCAAATGGAAATGTGATTTATGGAAATGAGCATAAAGGAAATTTACTTTTCTTGGCTTTAATATGTGTTAGGAAATATATATTAGAGCATTATTTTTTATCTTGTAAGGGTGTTAATAAGATTCAATTGCATCTAATAGAAAAGATGTTTGGGGATGTTATTTGATAATTTTATTTTCATTTTTTTTATTGATTATTAGTTTGATATATACTCATGTTTGCTTGTTAAGTGAAATAATTTAATTATTTATTATTTTAATAAAAATGGGAGAAGCTTAATTAGTACTTAATATTAAAATTATGAAGATTAATATCATTTTTGATTATATTTCACATGAAATTACTTTTATTTTTGAAGAGAATTAGATGGGAGGTCATACCTAGTGTGCTAGACTTTTGCTTTGGTATATTATTTTGTAGAAATCAATGTCTCAACATCCATATCTTTGAAAGCCAAGGAGTTTGCATCTAATATGTCTTGAACTTGAGATCAACTGTTCTTCGACTAAGATAATTGCAATCATATTAATATGTGACCTCTAATATAAGTGTTGAAATCCAAACTCATAATAAAATAAAATAAAATATAATATCATTCAATGTGAATAACATATTACATGTTAGATCCTCTCAATAAACAACATAAAAGAAAATTTAAAAAGTTGAATAAAATTATACTACTCCCCTTCAAACTATTGTTTACAAGTTCATCACATCCAATTTAAGAGAAAAAAAATAGATGAGACCTCTTTAAAATATTTGTGATGATATCTATTAACTTTTTAATAATCTGAATGTATGTTATAGTAATGGAGAAAAAAGTAGTTCATCCCAATGTGTTTTTTTCACTCATGAAATATTAGATTGAAGATTATCTGTATTTCTGTCTTACTGACACAGTAAATGATAGTAAGAGAAGAACATGCATACCCAATCTTCTCGAGTAGATATCATATTCAAAATATTTTATAATTAATTATTATTATCGCTCTGTGCTATATTTTTTTATTAGATCTCAAAATAATTGTCTGTATTTTATTTTTTTTAGAGACAAGATTTCTTCAAATTAAAGTATAAAATTTTATCATAAATCTCATTTTGGTGTATGCTGATACCCAACTTGAATTCAAATATCTAACTAACTGCAAGCGTTCGTGATTCATAAAAGAGATTCAAGGTCATGGAGATTTTTTTCTCATACTCAAAATGTTGAGTTGTATCAATATGAATTCGTCAAGGAGAATTTAGGGAATGACTAATGATATTGATTGCATATGCTATATATTGTATATTGATAATTCGACAGTTAATATTTTATATTATTTTTTTATAAGTTGTAGAGTTTACTAGAGGTATCATATCATAAGTAAAGTCAGCACATAGATAAATAGGAGTATCTGTTGGAGCATAATTTAAAAGACTAATATTTGTAAGAATATCAAGTATATATTTTTTGTGGTAATATGATATCACTTATAGAATACGCAATCTCTATGCCATTAAAATATCTTATATTCATAAGATATTTTTTTTGAAACTATGTATAAAGATATTTTTTGAGTTGAGTGATTATAATTTTTCATCTCTCATAATTAGAATATTATCCACGTATACAATTAATAATATTATCTTGCATCAGAATTCATTTGGAAGAACAATAAAAAATTAGTAAAAAACATGTGTATCCCAAACAAAGTGATTGTATGTGAAAACCTCGTAAATCATACTCTTGGTAATTATTTGAGGCAGTAAGATGCCTTTAATAATCTATAAACTACACTTAACTATATTGCTTGAAATCTTAATCATTGTTTAATATATATTTGCTTCTCAAGATTATCATAAAAAAACATATAATTTATATCTAGTTAGTGTATCCTCTAATTTTGACTATTACGATAAAAATAAGAATATGTATTGAGATTATCTTGGTCATTGAAGATTAAATGTATTAAATGTCTACACAATAGATGTTTAAGTGTGTTCCCTCATTATAAGTTTCACTTTAATATGCTATAACTTCTAGATGCTCAAAAGTTATAAAATTAGTTTCAAATTCTCTTTAGAGTAGATGTTGTGCATCTCTTTTATCATGCAATGACACTATTTTGAATGATATAATACCTCAAAAAAAGGTAAATATTTTATTACCACTAAGAGAAGTAATAAAAAAAAGACGAGGGTATGACAAAACCTATGAAATCAAGTATTGAGTATAATTTCCTTCAAGATTGTGATTAGAATACCAAATTTAGAGGGTCTGGTTGTATGATCATCTGACTTCTCGATAAGCTCGTCTTTAGTTTGAGAAGATTGAGCATGTCTTTCTCCTTGTGTAATATTATTTGAATTTATTAGTAGGTATGATGACCCCATTGAAGTAACATCATACTGAATATGAACATGAGTAATTGTAGCCTATCGGTGACTCTCTTTGCTTTATAATGGTTGAGGTAGGACAATAGATAAGAGAGGAAGAGTAATGGATTCAATTGCAATATCAAAATTCATGTTCTTCCTAGG
This sequence comes from Sapria himalayana, assembly GCA_029783825.1. Lineage (NCBI taxonomy): Eukaryota > Viridiplantae > Streptophyta > Magnoliopsida > Malpighiales > Rafflesiaceae > Sapria > Sapria himalayana. Next base: position 1,027,831 of record JAREIK010000071.1, read on the forward strand.
TTCATTAACAAATAAGTAATGATAAAAAAAATGACAGTGCTCATTAAAACTCTAATTATTTCTAGTGAGAAATACTTGTCTCTTTGGACACAAAAATATCCAAGAAAAATATATTTTATGGCCCTTAATGTTAGTTTGTCATATCTTTGAAAGTAATTGATGACAAAACAAGTGTATCTAAAAATTTTGGAAGATAAGTTAAATACTTTTATTTCATGATATAAGAATTATGATCTGAAAGAGTATATGTTGAGAAATAACTTGTGAAGGCATATAATTAGTAAGGTAGATTATGGTTAAAATTGTCTAAAATACTTAAGATAATGATTATCCAACCAAAAAATCCGAGATTGAATTATCTCATAGTCATAGGTTGCATCAGTCCATATATATATAATACCTAAGAATAAATGAATGTTTGTAGTATGGACTTATTTTAAGATTATTAAAATTTAAAATTTTGAGGTGTCCGAGAAGATTTGTCACATTGTATATATAATAAAAACATATACATTGTGATAAATAATGAATCAAAAAAAATGATGCATTGAATCTAAAATAAATCCAAATAAATGAATGTGGTGCTTGAATTTGGATTTATTTCATGTTCAATAATTTCATTTATTTAATATAATGAGTTTATAAAAAAAAGATGTGGCTAGGCTTATTGCTAGTATATGTCTTCTACATAGATTTTTGAAAGTTCGTAGGCTAATTCATTTAATATAGATAGACTCTAAGCCTAACTTTCGTTGGATCTCTAGGTTGATATGTAGGAATGATATAATAACAAATAATAAAATAAAAAAAATAATTAATTATTAATAAACTTAGAACACAACGTGGAGTGATATCATGATGTCCGACATCTGAATTATTCATGATGACAAAGCATTTGCATGTGTTACTGTCCAATTTGTTAATTTTAACTAAAAACCAAACAAAAAAAAATTAGGATTTTATATTTTTGTCTATTCTCATGATGATTTTGTCATGCATGAGTATTTGTCAATGATTTTTTAAAAAATTAAAGTTACAAAATAAAATATATAACATAATATTTGATATTTTTTAAAATAATGATGTGGGAATAAATATTTTATGAGAACTTTTTAAGATAGTCTATTTATTGGAAAATTTTCACCTTAGGTATTTATGTCATATAATAAATCTAATAATGCAGTTGACTTAACAAAATTATTTTTCATTCTTTAGAATAAATTTATAATGTATTAAAATATATTAAGATAATTAGCAAACTATAAGATTTTTACACGCTATATAAGTTATTTAGTTTTAAAAGGAAAAAATTTCAACTGGATTTCTAAGGCTATTAGAATCTATATATCTGATGTTTGATTCACGTATTGATTATCAATATATGATATCTGATTATATAAGTAATAATATTGGTAGTGTAACAATACATGAATAAGATTGAGATATAAGATAGATACGATAATTTCTGTAATCTCTTTATTTAAGTATGTATGTGTCTTTTTAATGGTGTTGTCCACCTCTTTTGATCACAAAAAAAAAAAAAAATCATAAATAAGAATTTTTATAGTGTATTTATTAGATGAGGTTCGCAAAATTCACTTTTTGATACCCATTAATTTAATCTTTATTTGGTTTCTTCTTTTAATTTTTGAATCTTAATTTTAATCTTCAAAAAAATTCACAAGATTCAAAAAACGAGCCTATTTTTGAATCTTCATTTAGCCCAACAAAAATTAGTTTCATCTTTTAATTTATACTTGTCCTCCATTAAGTTTTAAGAGCATGTGATTAATTCTACTTTGGTTCCCATTTTCACTCTAGTTATTAATAATTTGTTGATCTAATTGAGTTTAAGATTTAAGGTTATATATGGGGACACCGATTCAGTTATGGTACAATTTGGGGTGCCAACTGTGGAAGAAGCAATGAAGCTGGGCAGAGAAGCTGCTGAATATATAAGTGGCACTTTCATTAATGTAAGCTTCTCTATTCTCTGATATTGCTTTTAATTGTGGAGTTAAGATTTTCTATATGACCCTTCCAGGTGAATCGAGATTGATCAAACTAGTTTTTATTATTCTGTTCATTTTTTTTTTTTTTTTGGGTGATTCTTCTGATAGATATTTCTTTTAATCTATTTTCATTTTGCATGGAATTTTGGATCTGAAGCCTATCAAACTGGAATTTGAGAAAGTGTATTATCCATACCTTTTGATTAGCAAGAAAAGATATGCTGGCTTGCTGTGGTCATCTCAAGAAAAGTATGACAAAATGGATACTAAGGGTAAATGCAGTAGCTTATCTGCCATATTTTCTTAGTTTTCATATTATGTGGTAATTATGGATATAAGGGTATTATTAATTTTTACTTTTGTTTTATATATAATTCTAAAATGTACTCTGATAATTGTGGAAATGGGGAATTTCCATGGTGTAACCGTTGTTCTTTCCTTGTACTTTTCAACACATCTAGTTACACGTTCCTAATATAATCACGATTAATCATTTGGATTGTAATTCTTCAAGCAATTCCACCTCTATCTTCCTTCATAATTTTAATAATTTATATATTTTTTTATGTTTTTTATTAGAATGAGACATTGATAAGGTCAATGTTTTACAAAGCTTTAAGGTTTAAGTTTTAAAGATGATAAAAAACTAAAATTTATGAGAGGAAAAAAGTACCATTCATCTTGTATTTTTTATTGACTTTTCTAATGTATTAAGAGGTGCCTTGGTGTGTAATCTATTACACTCAAGTATCACGAGTGCATTGGCGAGTGACACTGTGGCTGACAGAAGCCTAGATCTTGTGCGAGCACTTAGCTACATGATGGTGCATCTCATTCAAAATGTCTAGGAGGGAGAAACTATGCTAAGGCTCTTGAGTTTGTCAGTTTTAGAGGATACTTAATGCAGTTATCTGCTCATCATTGAGTTCTACATGTGATGCCTGATTTTCTGCAACAAGATTGATAAGGTTCTTGATGAACATCCTCAGCATTGAGGGTGACCTCAATTAATGCTCCACAACATTCTTAGCAGGGTCATATAGTAGGGCCCTCCTAGGGTTTCCTTCGAGAATGAGATGAGAGGGGGAGGAAAGAAGGGAGGAGAAAAGTTGAAAAAAATGAAAAAAAAAAATTATTAAAATACTTTTTTGAATATAAATAAAGTTATATATATTGTTTGAGGCATCCTACACTTTGGGTGCTCACAAACAATAAAAAACAAATAAAAAAACCAACATGATTAATTAAATATTCAACATTTACACTCAAGGTGGGGCGCATATGTCTCAGATCACAAGCATTAAAGAGAGGAGAATAATTTGTGATGCTCTAAGAGTTTTAAAAAAGATTTTTATAGTTTGTTCATTGATAAGTAGGTATGTTGTAGTGATCGAATCATCCTAAATCTTTTCATGGATAAATTGATAATTAATTTTAATATATTTTATATACTTGTAGAATATTAGATTGACAATAATATATTGAGATATCTGAATATTATAGTAAAATATTATTCTCTAGACTGGTAGACAAAATTACTTTAAAAAATATATGATCAACTAGAGTTTATAAGCAATTGATATTATAACTTTATATTTTATCTTTATATTGAATCTTGTAATAAATGCTTATTTCTTTTTATGAAATCAGTTTATCTGTAAAATAATATAAAAATTTGAGGTGAATCTTCTCTTTATGATCACATGAGCTCAATTAGAATCTTAATATGTCTCTATCTGATAATGCACATGATCTGTAAATATAATCTCATACCTTGAAGTTTTCTTTACTTATCTAAAAATTCTAAGTATTGCATCCATGTAAATTTGTGTAGGAGAATCTAAAAAATAATTGTCCATGATTTTTAAACATAATCTCATATCTTAAAAGTTTTTTATATGCCTGAAAATTCTAAGTATTATATCAATATGAATTTATTTAAGAAAATCTAAAAAATAATTAATTATCTTTGTAATGTCTGTAATATCCATCCTAGTTATTGTCAGATAATATAATTGATCAACTTAATAATTATAAAATACAAAAGAATAATAATATTCAATAAATAATAATTTATAACTTATGCTCTTATTTAATAGGTAAATATGATTGAGATAGTTCACAGGTTGAATACTCTAATCAAAAATATAAAAAAGTATAAATTGAATAAATTAAAATTGTAACCATTTGTCAAGTTTGTGCATACACGTTCACATCACTAAGTTTGAAAGAAATAAAAGTAATCTGATGTCTCTTCAAAGTCTTCATAAGGATGCTCTGTTACATGAATATATATTATATTAATGATCTCATTATGAATTTTTTTCTTGAGTGAGCATTTCATATCTATTTATTTTTATTTGCTTGTGAAACTAGATTGGAGGTTATATGCATCGTTGCATAACTATTATAGTAAAGGCCAGTGGGAGAAGAAAGTGCATATCCAATCTTTTTAAGTAGATATCATATCTAGAATATCTTACAAGCAGTGTTTTAAAAAATATAAACAAGACGCGCCTTGGAGCATGTCTCAGGGTGAGACATGTGGAAAATGCCTTGAGGTACATGAAAAAAGGTGACGCACAAGATAGACATTTGCCTTCTACTATGAGGTATTTTGAGCGCGTTTTAAACACGCCTTTCATGCCTCAAAGAAGGAAGCTCACACCTACGAGATGTCTTCAAAAAATTTTAAAAATAGTTGTTTTTGTAAAACCTAAATAGCGCCGATCATTATTTCGGCGCCTCTCGAAAATTTTGATGCCGATGCCAAAGCTGACACCGATGCCGATGCTCCCCCCTCAAATATCTTTTCTTTAGGATTTTTTCAATGCTCCCCAGTCGAAAATTCTCCATGCCGAAGCCGATACCGAATTCCATTAATATATATTATCTCAAAAATTCCTGTAGTTGAAAAATTCTGGCAGTCAAAAATTTTGGTGATACCGACGCCCACACCTTATAATCTTGATTTTTCATGCACTACTCCATAAGTATATTTTTAATTTTTTATATTTAAAGTTATACATTTATAGTTATACATAATTACATATAGTAATACATATTAATGATATATATCATTGTAAATACTTATCCAACTTAATATAAATAATTATATATATTTTTAAACATATAGTTATATATGTTAAAACTTATATTATAGATATAATATATATAATTATAAATATTTATACATATAGTTAATTAGTTATATATAGTAAAACATATAGGTATTAAAATAATTATACATATTATATATATATATATATATATGAAGATAGTTGCATATTAATGTATATTGTATATAATTATTAATAGTTATATATAGTTAAATATGTGGTTATATTTATGTATAGAATACAAAATAATGATATATATAATTATAGATATATTTTTTTGTATATAGTTAATATATAGTCGCATATAGTTAATGTATAGATAAACAATTTAAATAATTTATGAACAAAGTAGCACCATCCCAACAAATGTATATGAATACTCATATACATTAGTATTCATAATCAATTCAAGTAATTTAAATTTTGATTTTAAATTTTAAATTCTTTTCAATTATGTTTAGTTATTATTTTTAATTAATTTTATTGTTATATAGAAATGTGAATAACTGAATATTATTATTGGTATTTTTTTAAGGATGAGTTCCTCCGATTCAAAAAAATCAATAAAAGATTTTCTGTGAAAATATGTTATTTAAGTTTTCGGAGAGTAATATTTGAGATGTCAATTTTGCAATTAAAGATGTGTGAGAGGAATAAATAGACTCAAGTATCACTTAGCTGGAATTCATCATGATATAAAACTATGTCCCAAAACAAGTGAAAATGATAGATTAAAATGCAAAGCGGCATTAACCAATTATAATAATTAAAAAATGAAAAGAAATGAATTATTCCAAGAAATTTGTATGAGTCCAACTTCAATGAATGAGAGTGTTTTGTTTAAAATAAAAGGTGTCGTAGGGAGTGTGAGTGAGAGTAGGGAACGTATTTTTAGTGGACTCATGGATAAATTTAATACTTTATAAACTCATCAAAATACTTTGAATTCAATGTGATTGCAAAAAGAAAAGAAGGAAGTATGTAAAAAAATTAGTTGGTTTATTTATTCAAAAGGCCTTTCATTTAACACTGTAGATGTTTTTTATTGGATTCGTATAATGGATATTGTTGTAAATTTTGGGCTCATATTTAAGCCTCCATTTATGCACAAATTGAGGACATAGATTCTTAAAGAAGAGGTAAATAACCTAAGTATTATTATGGAAGATCACAAAAAAATTTGGAAACAATATGAATGTTCAATTATGTCAAATGGTTGGATAGATAAAAAGAGTAAGTGTATTATCAATTTTTTGGTGAATAATCTTGCTGACACTTGATTTATGAAATCAATTAATGTTTTTGATAGAATAAAAAATAGAGAATTGATATTTAAATATTTTGATGACATTGTTGAAGAAATTAGGTAGGAGAATATTGTGCAAATAATCACTGATAATACTTCTAATTATGTGAATACTTGAATAAAGTTTATGAAAAAAAAGAGAAAATTATGGTGGACTCTTTGTGTTGCACATTGTATTGATTTGATGTTGGAAGATATTGAAAATTTAAATTTCATGATACTACACTTGCTCAAGATAGGAAAGTAGTAAAGTTCATATATGGCCTACTTGGGTTTTTAGCTTGAAGAGAATATTTACAAAAAATCATGAACTTCATTCATCAATTACATGTTTTGTTATTTCATTTCTTACTCTCTAAAATCTTTATAAGCAAAAGCAAGGTCTTATAGCAATGTTTTTCTCAGAAAATTAGTATTCAAGTAAATGAGCCATAAAAGTAGGTGTGAAAGCTCAAAATATAATATTATTTGATCTAAAATTGGCCACATATTACTTTTTGTATTAAGACCATTGTTATATTAGTTAGTGTCTTGAGAAAGATTAATTTAGAGAAAAGACTAGTTATTAGTTATATTTATGAGCTGATGAATTCTGCTATGAAGAAGATTACATTTAATTGTGGGGATGTGGAGAGAAATTATGACCCAATTTGAAGAAAAATTAATATAAGATGAACTCTGCAACTTCATCGACTTTTATATGCAGCAGATTATCTTAATCCTCATTTCGTGATATGAGGATAAGTTCTCTAATGTTGATGAGGTGAGGAAGAGATTATTTAAATTCATTGGTAGGATGTTGGATTATTAAGAATGTTTAAAAGCTGGTATTCAGTTGAACTCATTTGACCAAGTAATGGGTGAATTTGGGACTAGTATTGCAATTGATTCTCGAACATTAAGAAGTCTTACAAGTTGGTAGATTCGTTTTGGGGGTTCAATACCAAAGTTCATAAAAGTTAGCTATTCGAATCCTTAACCTTATTTGTAATACTCCGGGATATGAAAAAAATTGGATTACATTTGAATCTGTAATATTTTTATTTTTATAAATTTTTATACATATATTTTTATTCAAATATTAGAAAACTTTATTTCATATTAACACGTAATTTTTTTTATTTCATTATTTGTAGATATATAACAAGAAAGAAATATACTTAAACATCAAAGGTTGAATGTTCTAGTATATGTAAGGTACAACGCTATATTGAGAGAATGAATTCTAGAAAAGAAATTAAATATTGATTCAATTTTGATAGAAAAGATTGATTGGGATGATGAGTAGATTACGGAGAAAGAAGATCATCTCCTCCCCCTTGATCTTTGTTTGTTTCAAGATGATAAGTTATTTAATATTGATGTTATTATAGTTGTGTCATCCAACTGCTAACAGACTCAAGAATCATTGGATCAAATAATTTTTTCACATTCTTACAAAAAAAACTTAATGAAGTTCCAAGTACCCAAAAATTGAAGTCATAAATTTGATTAAATGTAATAAAAAAATTTATAATATTTATACTTAATTATTAATTTATATTTTTTGCTAGGTATAAGCAGAGGCAAAAAGAAAGTGAATGAGTTCAATTTGATATCAATTGATAAAGATAAAGATTTAGATGAAATGGAGATACATGACAAAGAATATTTTCTCACTTTTGATATTTTGGATGATGATGATGTTCTTGAAGAGGAGAATTTAAACTGAAGTAATTTATTTTAGTTCTTATTTTATAATTTTGTTATGATTTTTTGTGAAAGTAGTAAATAAGTGTGTTTTTTTTATAAATCTAATTAATTATTTTCTTATTTTTATTTAGGCTATTTTATTTTATATATTTTAAAATATTAATTAATTATATATTGTGATTAAAAACAACCTGTCTCAATGCCTCGAGGCTTATGCCTCGTCTCACGAAAACAAAAATGTATCGCTTTACTCTTTCGTCTTTTAAAACTTTACTTGCAAGTAATTATAATTATTATTCTAAATTTTTTTTTAATATTGGATCTCAAAATAATTATCTATGTATTACTTTTTAAGGTGATCAAGTTACCTACAAGAAAAATATAAAACTATCATAGATATCTTCTTAGTGTATGCTTGTGTCCAATTAAGAAAAAATAATAAAAAAATTAATTATACTGACTGTATATGTTATATCTAATTTGCTTATAGTAATATATTTAATATTTTATATGATTCTCTTATAAGTAATAAAGTCAATTTGAGATATTATATTAAAAATAAAGTCAATACTTGGAACTATAGGAGTATATGCTGGAGTATAACCTAAAAAACTAATTTTTGCAAGAGTATCAAGTGTATAACTCTTCAATGATAAGATGATAATCTTTTTAACATAAACAACCTCTAAGGAAAGAAAATATATCTTTTAAAATTTTTTTTTTCTTAAAATTATGTTTGTAAGTACTTTTTAAATTAGATGATTCTTAATATGCTATTATCTATAATTAGAATATCATCCATATACACAACCGATAAAATTATTTTGAAAGTTATGATATTATTTCTCATGTCCCATTAGAATATAGAGTATACATCTTTTTTTTCGTTATTTGATGTTATTTTTAATGACATAAAACTTCAGAAAGAGACTTGAGTATCTTAATATCATTAAGAGAAATAGTAAAATAAGTAAAGAATGAATAAAACTAAAATATGATAAAACTTATAAAATTGGGTGTTGAATATGACTCATCTATCACTATTCTAGAGTGGTCATAAGCTTATGATCAAAGAGATTGATCATAAAATTATCTAACTCTTTAGTAATCTCATTTTTGGTCTAAGAAAGTTAAGCACATATTTCTTTTTTTGGTATGAAATCTGAGTCCTAGGTGGTCAAGTCACTTAAATTGTCGACTCAATATGAGTATGTATTGGTGAAGACTCATTAACTATTGTATCATCTAAGGCAGAATGAGGTTACCTCACTTTGGAAATCTTATTCTTCAAACTCAACATAATCTTAGTCTGTTGGTAGGTCTAATGACTCTATGAGTATGTATTGGTCTAATGACTCGATAATCTCAGATATAGTTGATGAGTATAATACAGATTAAACACATCTAATAACTCTATGAATAAAGCATGTATATATAAAAATTTTGGGATGAAAGCTAAATAGTTTTTCTCAAGAATTTATAATCTGAAAATGTATGCTGAAAAAGTACACATGATGTCATCTCGCCTTCGATTGCTGAGGTAAATTATGGTTAAAAGTACTCCCTAAAAATATATTACAATATTCTTTCCAACTTAGATTATCCAAGTCATTTCAATCTGATTTATTCTTTTTTTTTTTTAACAATTCTATTATGTTAGATATGTCTATGTAGAATGTTTAGTGTATGATTCATACAATATGTGCTTAATCTGTATGACATATTTTAATACATTATTTTTTTAAAAAAATTTTTATATTTTTATCAAATTATATCTTTCTTATTTTATGAAAAGTATGAAAAATATAAAAAAAATATGTGATATGTCACGAAAAAGATATATCCATGTGTATCTCGAATGGGTATGAACAAAAGTGATTGAATACTTAATTCAATTCTAGTCATATCTCTATTAGATTTATATATGTTTGAGTATATCAAATTGAATGAGTTCTTACTCAAACTAGACTAACATATAGGATAGGAAACTCTAGTAAATTTTCTTAGCTGGCATATTTTGTATTCTAGGTTTAAAATATCCTTGAATACAAATTAAGAGTCAAAATACTCTACATCTTGAAAGAGATTTTATTGTTGAGGTGAGAACATACAATATAATTTGCTCAATCTTAACAAGATAATTAAGAATAATCATGATACCAAATATTATATCAATGATGTGAATATTTAGTTTCATGTTGACAATGCATGTATTTAAAGTAAGAGTATATATGAAATAAGTGATACTTGAAAGAAAAAAAATATTTATTACTATTTTAAAGAGAAATTTTATATACTTCTCTTTATGAGTCGTGATAAAGGAAGCACGGATATGGCTCCCTATAGGTGTGTCCGCATGTCAGACACGTGGACACTGTACGGATACGTGTCCGATATGCCACGTGGCGTATCGTTGATCAATCTGTATCCGATATGCCACGTGGCGTATTGGACAGATGCGTCAGCTGCTGTATTCATGCCAACAATGCCTAACGATGTCGTTCATTATGGCCAATGGCTGATTCTGTGAGGCGGCGCAAGTGAGCACGATTCTGTGGGGCGGCGGCGGTGGGCGCGATTCTGTGGAGGGGGCAGGGGGCGAGCATGATTTGTGGAGAGGAGGGCGCGATTTGTGGGATGCAGGGGGCGTGCGCAATTCCGTGGAGAGGTAGGGCGTGATTTGTGGGAGGCAGGGGGTGTGCGTGATTCTGTGGAGAGGCAGGGGGTGTGCGCGATTTTGTGGAGAGGTAGGGCACGATTTGTGGGAGGTAGGGGGGATGGGGTGGGGTGGGCCTGATTTTTATAAAATAAAAAAATTATATTTTTATATAATATAAGATTATTATTAAATATTATTTTATAAAATAAGATAATTATAAATATTATCTTATAAAATAAAATATAATTAATTTTATAAAATAAAAAATATATATTTATTTAATAAAATAAAATAAAATATATTATTTTATTTTATAAAATACCTAATATTTATAAATAATAATTTTTATTTTTATTTTTTTTATCATGCCGTATCCTAGCCGTATTCGTATCCTAGTTTTTTTGAATTTGTTGTATCTTCGTATCCTGCCGTATCGTATTCCCGTGTCCGTGCTTCTTGGGTCGTGCTAGATGAATTTTTTGAGGACCCATTGATGACTCATGACATCGGTATTCTCTTCTAAAGTATGTATAATATTGACTATTTTATTATCTTTTAAAAATTTAATTGAAAGATTTATGATTATAATTAGTTTAGTCATATCTTTCCTTCTAAAGTCTTTATGATATATAAAGGAGGTCAATTAAGTTGAACTTGATTCAATTTCAAAGATTTCACTGCTCATATCATATGCACTCTTATATTTAAATATATATTTTTTATAATGTATACATCATATCGATTTTTGAACATTTTTAGAATTTTTAGTTTTTATTATCTAAAAATGAGTTTATACTACTAAAATTTCTCTGCTTATAGGTTTTTAGGCAAATGTGTTTGGGTTGATGCTATTGGAGAGTATCATGTTTCGGCCTTAGACCTTTCAGTTGTGTTATCGTTATTATTTAAATTTTTATCAAATTCATTATCATTAAATTTATTATTTATTTTTTTTTAAATATATATTTAGAATTTTATATCATATAATATCAAAATTTTAAAAACTAATAAAAAAAATTGTTTATTGTAAATACAATTGCGCTGTGTTAATTTATTTGAGTAAAAGTTTGTGTCCCACAGTTGTATTCACATTTTTATTGTGTCATCATTTTTTATCACTTTTCATCATTTTCTACAAATTCATAAATTAAAATAGGATTGGGCTTAGTAGAACAAAGAGAGAAAAGTAAAAAATAAAAAAATAAGAGGAGATTAGAGAATGAAATCTTAGAAATTTTTATTCTATATTTATAATTTTTTTAAAAAATTTTAAAAGTACAAAAATCTGATAATTGTTGGATTTTAGTTGTGGTCTTTGAAATTTAGAAACAAATTTAATGGCTACAAATTGTTAGATTATTAACAAAATTATTTTTTTAGATATTGATTGTGATGTGTTTTTTGCTTCTTCTGTTGAGGCCCGTTACGTGAAATAATAATGGGCAAGGCTACAATGCATGCCATTTTAAAAAGAAATCAGGTTGAATTTGTTAAATTGTTATTTGAGCCTGGCCTTAGGTTATGGGTCACATGCCTCCGGATTGTGCCTATCGATCCATACGCATGGGTTATGTTAGGCTCAACATTAGGCATAGGTGCCCGCAACCCAGCACAACACAAGTTGTACCTCGGCCCAATCCAAAAACAACCCCGACCAAGGCATGATCATGTAGCGTTCCTTGTTGGGCCAGTTATGGATAATTTGGACTCTGCCTTGGGTCATGCCTGGGTCACCCAACCCACTTGTGACCTCTTTGCTAAAAAAATATACGAGTCTATCAAGGTTATTCATTTGAAATATGCTCGATTATACTCTTTTGATTGGATGAACAACTCATTATTTATCATAATCAAAATGTTATCAACATAGACAATTAGGAAAATTATTTTATTATTATGACTATTTTAGAAAAATAAAGACTACTCAGTAATGCACTTATATAATCTAAATGAGATGCCTCTTTGTGAAAAATTTATAATCATGCTCTTGGTGACTATTTTAGATAATATAAAGTTTTTTCCAACCAACAAATTATATCAGACTATACTTCTCAAAATATAGGCAACTGTTCCATATATATAATCTTTTCAAGGTCATGATGAATAAATATATTATTTACATATAGCTGGTATATTTTTTAATTGTGAGATATTATAAGAGAAATAAAAATTCATACTTTGGTCATTATTTACATCAACGAACTATATTTTCTCAACTTGAGGTGTATCTCCTCGAGGTCACTTGAAAATAAGTGTCCTGATAATCCAATTCAAATGTTTGATGAATTTTAAGTCTTGACTTAGATGATAAACTTTTTCATGTAGAATTGTTTTTATAGTGAATACTCACTTGTAATTAATAATAATTTTTTTAAAAAATTATGATACTAGTTTCCAAGTTTTATTAGAGTAGATTATATGAATCTCTTTCATGATGGTTTGACATTATTCTTGATTAGATGATATCTTAGAGAGAGATTTATCTTTGTACCATTAAGAGAAGTAAATAAAAAATAAAAAATTAAACAAAATGAGAGTACGATAATACCTATGAGATTCAGTGCTGATTATAATTCTACTGTCACTTTTTGAGAGTGATTGGAAGATTAAGATAAGGATTAGCTATATGATCATCGGGCTTTTTAGTAAGTACGTCTATTATTCGAGTAGGTTGGATATGTCTTTCTTTCCTTGTATAGTCTCTTAGTTTTAATTGAAAAAGCCTCATAGTTATTGACTTAATGTAAATTTATGTTGGTGAAGGCTCTTGAACTAATGTGTTATTTTTACCTAAAGGAGATCTCTTTATCTAGGAAACTTTATTCTATTCAAACTTGATATAATTTAGATTTATTGATGATATGATGATTCAATATGAGTAATATCATATTGAGTATCGACATGCTTATATGTTGCTAATAAGTAACTATTAAGTATTAAATGATGGTTCAAGCTAGACTATAGGTAAGTGAGGATGAGTAATAGATTCACGTGGTACAGCTAAATTCATATTTTTCCTAGATTAATTAAAAAATAACTCATGATCAAAATATATAATATTTTTATTTATTAAAATTTTATCAATATTTGATAAAAAATACTTATATTCTCTTTGGGTATTGGAGTATCCAAGGAAGATATTTTTCAAAACCATAGTTGCCAACTTATCATGTTTTAGAGAATGATTGAGGACAAAATAAGTATATTCAAAAATATCTTGGAATATTATTTCAAGTATAATTGTTTATGCAGTTTTAATTAAATGTATATTCTTCCTTCTAGCAATCTCATTCTATTGTGGTGTGCCTACGCAAGAAGTTAGATGTATAATCTCATGATTCATACAATAAATATTGAATTAGTCTTATATGTATTTTAATAAATTGTTATTTTTAAATTTTTTAATATTTTTATTAAATTAATTTTTTAGGATCCATAAAAAAATTTTAAAAAATAAAAAAAAATTTGTATCTATTTTAGAAGAGATATATTTATGTATATCTCAAGTAGTAATCAATAAAATTGATTCGAAATACCTTATACAAAAGATAATACTAAAAACATAAATAAAATAACATGCTTAGAAAATTTGGACATCAAATTCACTTATATATTAAATAAAAATGATCGAAACAACCCATAAGTTAGACTCTCTTATCAAAAGTACAAAAATGAAAAAACAAAAGAAATAATATGAAAATATGATACTAGTCATATGAGGTGTATGCATATGAGTAGAGCCAACTGTTACTCTTCTATGATGAATAATACTTAGACATGGAAAAGCAACTATGACTACATTGTTTGAAAGTATGTTCTCTTAGATTAAGTTCTTAAAATATAACTTATTTTTGAAGAATGTCATTTCAACACTTATAATAATATTTTTAGTCTCTAGTGAATAACACATATATACCTTTTGAGTACTAGAGTATTAAATAAAGATGCATTTAATGATACCTGCTATTATATTCTTCCTGCTTGAAGAGAAGTCTTGAACAGAACAAATATACTATAAAATCTTAGGAAGAAAGTGAATGAGTCTAATTTCTAGGGTATACATGCATGTATGGAATATAGTCTAAGAGAATATAAGATGGCCTATAGTTAATTAGTAAGTTTGTAGTTAATGCTATTTTTCCAAAAAAATATCTTTGTGCATTTTCATAAAATAAAAATATCCTAGTTGTTTCAATTATATGTTGAGATTTACTCTAAGGTATTTATTTTGTGTAGAGAGTACTAACACATGGAGTGTGATGAACTATCCATTGTTTCTCGATGAAATAAAAAATTTGATGAAAAATATATTCTAATATATTATAATTCATCATCTTAATTATATATCTAAATTTATTTTTTTCTAAAATTTCACTAAAATGAAAAAAATGAGATTTTTTATTAAACAATAATATTTATGTAAATTAAATATAATCATCAAGAAAAATAATAAATTATTATATGTGGTCATCCTATAACATTATCAAATATCCGAGTGAATTTAATATAATAGGTACCTTTTAGTAATCTGATGCTTGGTCCTAAAATTTTTAGTTTATTTAGTGAAAGATGTTAAAGTCCAAAATGAATCATTTGGTTGGTCATTGGTGTTGGGCGGGAAACCTAGGCTAATCTGGGTTAGTGGCCGGTCCGGTCATGCCTCATCCGATCATGTTGAGAGTGACACGAGTTCGACCCAACATGACCTCTGCCCACCTTGCTTCCCTAATCATGCCAATGAGCCACACTGAGCCTCCCTTCCTTGTTGCCGTGCTTACACAACATGGCCTGGAGGGATGGACCGTATCATCTCCGGCATGTCACGGTGATCTGACTGGGCTTGCAAAATGTAAGTCATATTGTCTGACATGACTCATTTGATATCTTTAACTTTTTGAGCCACTTTGGGCATAATCAATCTTTGAATATATTATGACTCATTTTTTAGGTGGTTTGTTTGGTTTAAGAATGCTTCAGATAGATGGTATAATGGTATACAAGTTTTTTTTTTTTCACTATTATATTGATTGATTTTTTTTGCTTATACTTTTCATAAGTTTTAATCTTTACTATGTTTTGAAATTTTCTCATGACGAAGAATAAAATTTAGTAGAGGGACTACTATATGGTTATCTTCTGCACCACATCATTACACACACACACACACACTATAAATTTTGGTAAGCAAGATTTTCATATCTTAGTTATTTTTTTCAAGCGAGAAAGAAATGAAGTAAATTTAACATTAAAAGATAAGTGTCTAACTTCTTACCTACTTTCTTAGAATTAATATTAGTTTGCTTGGTAAAATTTACCTAAAAAAGTAAAAATAGAAAATAAATTTATGCATTCAAGATAATCTTAATCCTAGAGGTCATACCACAAGTGTTTTTGTTCAAGTATAATAGGTATCAGGTTTGCGTTTGAGATTAATAAGACATGGTCTCTTTAATTTTCATGAGTAAAATTATTGAGATTTTGATCTCTCATAGGTCATGTGTTAAGCGATTGCCTTATGCAACGGGTACAGACTTTATGCTCATCTCAATCTCAATTGTAATAAGAAGTGGAAGTTTTTATGGGAGTGTTTGAGTGATTGTGAGAGATACAAATTAAAGAGAGAATATTAATTTTTTCCAATTATGCCCTTCTCATGTTTCTCATATTTTGAGAGAACTTAATTAATGTTATCTTTTTATTTTGAATAGAGGAGTGGTATTCTTCTATAATAATGAAATTCTTCAAAACTTTTCCATGAAATCTTGATGTTTGTTTTATTTAGAGGTATCAAACGGGCTGGCCCAGCACGGACCTGGCTATTTTTAGGCCGCCCAATCAGACTACCGTACTGGGCCAGACACGGCACGGTACAGTAACAGTGCCATGCTTGGCCCAGCACAGACCCGCGGCCAAAAACTGACCGGTTCGGGTCAGACAAACCCCTAATTTTTTATGAAAATTAGGGTTTCGGAGGGCACGCCGCCGTGCGTCTTTGCTTTTTTGGGGCTCGGCGAGTCTCGCATGTCGGGCATCGGCTTGTGTTGACAACGTTGGGTGCGTGGTCAAGTGCTGTGCCCACTTGCCGACACGGCACGACCGGCCGGGGCATGGCACTCTAGCTTGCAGAGCCCATTTGACACCTCTAGTTTTACTTTTTCTATTTTGTTATGTTATTTTAGTTGTGGTTTGGTTCTATCATAATCAATTTCATAACACAAGTAGCTAGCCCCTCCTATATCATGCAGTGTATCACCAAACCTGTAGTATGGTATCAATAATTTTGAATGCGTGATGCCAGGTATTGAGACAGTTCGAAGAGACAACTGTTTATTGGTAAAAAATATGGTGAACGAGTGCCTCAACAAGATACTAATTGACAGAGATGTGCTTGGCGCAGTTCAGTATGTCAAAAGTACCATTTCAGATCTCCTCATGAATCGCATGGATTTGTCCCTTTTGGTTATCACCAAGGTTTTTCTTTTTCTGTGAACTAGTCGATGTTGCTTGGTCATGATATGGTAAGCTGTGCATCTATGCTATTGGGTTTGATACTTTTACAGGGCTTGACAAAGGTAGGAGATGATTACGAAGTGAAGACCGCTCATGTTGAACTTGCTGAACGAATGCGCAAGGTTCTGTAATAGGTTTATGATCTCTTTCTGTGCTGAGGGCGAGATGCTTGGCGAAAACCTAATTATTGGAGGGGGGAAGATAATTTTTTTTTTTAACAATTTGTATTCTATTTTGGATCGACATGGTGAGTTTATACATATTAGCTGTATATCTTAGATATAGATGTGCCCAGGTGCTAATCCTTGGTGATATATGGCTATTATAAAAAGTTCTTACAAAATTTCTTTATGCTTTTATATGGTATAATTTTATCGCATTTATCAATAAACATTATTACAAATTTTAGAAAATTGGATATTGAACATTATTGTATCATGATAAATAATATCTTGTAAAATATAAAATACTAAAATATGAATAAAATATTTATTTCTATTGAGATTTTATGTCGTTGGTTTGTTTATTTTATTTATTTTTTGTTATGGTTTTTGTAGATGCTCTCGATATGTAGACAACCCAACTTGAGCATGCGCACACACACATACACATATATATATATATATATATATATTTATTTATTTATTTTCTTTTTTTTAGAGATGAATGAAAAAATATAATATTTCTTCTCTTCTCTTTATTCCTCTTCCTCTTTTTCTAGAAACTCGAAAGGAATCAAAATCCTAAATTAAATGTGATATCAGAGGGATTTTGAAGACCGAAAGGTGGTGCACAATGACATGTGTGGTGGCGCATCATGTGCTAGTGTCGAAGACATGCATTAGTATTTGGCAATGATAATGGTGACATAGTCATTATGTGGAAGTAAAAGTGGTCATAATTAGTATGAGATCATTAGGTATAACTTAATAGAAATTGAAATTAGACAGATATTCGTTGTGGGCTACTTTGATGAGGATTTGGTTCTTCGACCAATGGTATGTGAGATATTTGTTGGATGAATCTCCTGAGGTCGGGTTAAACTACTACAATGCAGAGGTGTCAATTGGGTTGGGCGGCCCGGGCACTTCATGCGGTACGACATGATTCAGCCATGCCTGGAATGATACGACCTAGTTCAAAGTCGTGCTTGGATGTGCCATTGGCTGACTCGCAGCACGGCTCATGCCGTGCTGGGCCAAATTGTTTTCCACAGGAAGTGTGGTGTGGCACGGCATGTACCGCCATGATGGCCCGTGTGGACTGGTTTTGGCCTGGCTGGCCTTATAGGCTAGCCTGATCTTGATCTAGGATAGCTTGCTCCTAACTGAGGCTAGCCTAGTTCTAATTGAGACTAGCCTGGAACGAACCCAAGCTAGCTTGGACTGAACATAGGCTAGCTTGACCAGGCCTTACCCGACATGACCTTACCAAGAGGCATGCTAATGGGCTGTGCTGGGCTACCCATTTTTAAAGCCATGCCAGTATGACATGGCTTGTGCTAAAATTCACCATGCCGCCATGACACGACTCATTTAAAATCTCTAGTATAATAAAATTTTCACACAATGATAATGAGAGAGTTGATTGAGGATCTGTGATAGGAAGAAAATTAGTAGTAATATATTTTTTGTGATAGGTTCGGACATGCTCAAGAGAGGTGTTAGATATTGCATCTTGACTTGTGAAGGTTATTTAGGATTAGAGGTTGTATGAAAACTATCACATCCGATCCACTCATACTGAATCTTCCATGTGTATAATGTATTACCTATTATCTTGTTGTGTATATTCACTAGGAGTATTCCAGACTTGTTTTCTTGGGTATTGCTAATTTCAATTAAGATATTTCTAAGTCCATAGTTTTTTTTCACCACCTTGATACATTTATATGGGTTATAGATGTAGAAGCCAATATCTATGTCACATACAATTATATTATTTTTTTTTCTTTTGTGAATTTAGAGGACCCTACTTTGAAAATATTTAATAAAAAATGCCTCAGAATAAAAGATATCTATTTTTTGATCCTCTGAAAAAATAAAACTTCTAAATAATACTCTTACTCATTCATACTATTATTAAATAATTGTAAAAATTATAATTTTTTAAAAAATTGTTATATGTATATTGTTATATGTATAATGATGACCTTTAAATATGTGTATTTTTAAGTATACGTATATGAGTATACATGGGTTTATAAATATATAAATGTATACATTTATACATATATTATACATATATGCTTTTTATAAATATATTTATAAATGAAAAGGATATATATTAATAAACATTTAAACATATACATTATGTCAATCCAAAAATACGTGTAATATATATGTGTGTACCGTTGGCATGTATAAACACATACTTTATACATGTATAGTATTTGTGTGTGTCCACAGGTATAAATATGTTTATACAAAAATATAGTGTATTTTCTTTAACACATAAATCTATGCTTTTTTATGTTTATGTATATGCATATAGATGCTTAAATGCTAAAACATGTATGTTTTTACGTATGTATTTTATATGTAAAAATATGTTTATATATACATTGTATATTTTTGAAACATAAATGCATTTGTCTTTATGCTTATTAACAATTTATACTATTTTTGACCTTAAAAGATATATATTAGATTATTATTATTTTTATTAGCATATGTCAAATGAATAATATTTGATATTAGTAGTATATGTTGATGATATTCTAATTATAGGGGATAATATTTATGTATATCTCGACTGAAGTTGTGCATGTTGAATAAGTTTTTTAAACAAAAAATTTATGACATCTGGATGAGATACACACTAATTGACTTATCACTTGATTTGATGATAAACTTGTTTACATTTATTAATTATTTAGTTGACTCCTTAATATTGGAGATTAATTGAAAAATTAATAGTCACATAATTAAATATTATTTATATTTTTATTATAATTAATTATTTTTTAGATTCTCACAAATAGATTTATATTGATATAATTTTCAGCATTCTTAGGCATATGAAAGGGTTGCAAGGTGTGAGACTTTATTTAGAGATCAGGAGTATAACCTAGTAGAGGTATACTCAGATTCTAGCTAGGCTCTAGCAATTGCAGTGAGGAGATTTGCCATAAAATTTTTTATTTTTTCATGGAGGTGATCTTAATTCTTACCTCTAGAAAAAAATAAGTAAGTGGTGTCTGTTATTTTTAGATCTAGTACACAAGTAAATTATAGACTACGATGTTGGTTATTTGTGAGCTTTAGTAGATTAGTTATTTCTTGATGGAGCTAGAGGTGTCAAAGGAGCTATGCAATGCTGAGAATGGCCCAAAATGGAAGTTGTCTCGTGCTGGAATGTGTCGTGTATGAGTTTTATTAAAAAAATCTATCACGTGGATGTGATGGATATATAAAAATAAAAAATTAAAAAAAAATCTGATTTTAATTTAAAATTGAGTTCTGGCGAGGATGACTCACAGTAATCAGGTTACTTGATTTTCTGTCACTCGTGACCCGTTCTCGGTCCTGAGTCATGGCAATCTCTAGCCCAGCATGGGACGAGCCATGCCTTGGGCCTGCACAACCCAGGTCCAGACATGGTTCTGGATCATGCCATGGTAGGCCACGCTCGACTCCGTTGAGTCGTCCCTCGCGCTGTGTTCGGGCTACCCAAATCACTTGACATCTCTAGATGGAGCTGGATCTATCAATCAATTCAAAGGCCAATATTGTTTTAGTTTAGTAGTTAGACAGTTCAACACATTATTATTAATTTGATATTTTACTATTTGATAAAATATATTAAAATTGATTAGATTTTCATATGAGAAAAGATTCATAATAGTTTGCTCTGTGTGAGTGCGCGCGCGCGCGCGCGCGTGCCTATGAGCAAGTAGATTATAGAAATCTCATAAGAATATTAAAGTTAAAAATATTTAGGCAAGAATAATACTAAGATGACTGAAAATTATAAAAGTTTTTATGTTACGTGTATATATTAGAGGTCATGCCATGATGCAATGATAAATGTCTTCGTCCAAGGACAGTAAAATCTTGAGTTGGAGACTTATTAGACATGATCTCTTTGACTTTTAGGGTGCGTGTGTGTGCGTGCGTGCGCGCGCACACGCACCTATGAGCAAGTAGATTATAGAAATCTTATAAGAATATTAAAGTTAAAAATATTTAGGCAAGAATAATACTAAGATGACTGAAAATTATAAAAGTTTTTATGTTACGTGTATATATTAGAGGTCATGTCTTGATGCAATGATAAATGTCTTCGTCCAAGGACAGTAAAATCTTGAGTTGGAGACTTATTAGACATGATCTCTTTGACTTTTAGGGTGCGTGTGTGTGCGTGCGTGCGCGCGCACACGCACCTATGAGCAAGTAGATTATAGAAATCTTATAAGAATATTAAAGTTAAAAATATTTAGGCAAGAATAATACTAAGATGACTGAAAATTATAAAAGTTTTTATGTTACGTGTATATATTAGAGGTCATGCCTTGATGCAATGATAAATGTCTTCGTCCAAGGACAGTAAAATCTTGAGTTGGAGACTTATTAGACATGATCTCTTTGACTTTTAGGGTGCGTGCGCGCGCGCGTGTGTGTGCGCGTGTGCGCGCGCACGCTTAATGAATTAATTTAGCATAAAATGCAAAACAAAAGTGTTGATGCTTCCATTTGTGCTACCATTTATGCTATTGTTCAAGTGCCTTGTAATGTTCCTAGAATTCATCCAGGAAAAAAGAAGCGTGCTTATACATCTATATGTTATTTACTGGCAGAGAGATCCTTCCACTGCCCCAAATGTTGGGGATAGGGTACCCTACGTCATCATAAAGGCTGCCAAAGGTGCTAAGGTAGTAACATTTCTCCCCTCAATTGTGGTGCCAAAGGTGGTGCTAAGGCAATATGTGTTCTCGTGCACAGGCTTATGAAAGATCAGAGGATCCCATTTATGTGCTGGAAAATAACATACCAATAGACCCTCAGTATTATCTCGAAAACCAAATTAGCAAGGTCAGTTCCATGGCCCTGTAGAAGTGCCTCTCTGCTTCACCTACAGTGCCGCACGCGCCAGCAGGCTTAGTGATGCCAATGAGTCTGCCATTGCAGCCGCTTTTAAGGATTTTCGAGCCTATCATGAAGAACGCGAGCAGGGAACTTCTCCATGGGAGCCACACAAGGTCCATTTCCATCTCCACTCCTTCTAACAGCGGCATCATGAAATTCGCCAAGAAACACCTCACTTGCATTGGCTGCAAAGCTCTCATCAGGTCGGGATTTTCGTTCCTTTTTTTTTTTTTTTTGAAAAAAAAAATATATATTTTTTCTTCTTTTCGCGCATCCAATTGTTGGCCCTCTTGAACAGTGCCTCGGATCAAACTCTCTGTTCTCACTGCAAGGGAAGAGAAGCAGAACTCTACTTCAAGACAGTGTCTCAAGGTAACAAAAAAAAAAAATCCTGAACCAGCTCTTTACAAACTTTTATGACTAACTTGCCCTCGTCAAGCAGTCTGGTTGGCAAAACAAAAACTGTGCTTTGTTCATATATCTGTTATAATCATGATTAATTATATAAAATAAACACACACACACACACATATATAGTCTGGCATGGCCCACTACCCTGAGGGAAAAATGAGATGTGCGAGGCAAATTTTAATCTTGTTTAAAAACTGGCACGAGTGGGGCCAGGCATGCGGCTAACTGAGGCTAGCCTAGATTAGCTGTAGGCAGGCAGCAGAGGGCACATGCTAGCCTGCCACGACCTATGGGCTAGGAACTCATATTAAGTACTAATGATGATAATACTCACTATTATCAAAATTGTATAATTCACGATTCATGTGATAAACAATCCAACTCTTTAAAAGAATCAAAAAATATACATGAATCAAAATTTGAATCGCTGAATCATGAATCGATTTAATACTGATTTTCACTAGATAAAGATCCTCAAAAAGTCATAAAAATAAAAATTATTATACCCAAAAAAAAATTTTTTTGCCAGCTATATGAATTAATTAATGTGGAAAAAAATAACAAATTACAAAAAAAGTCACAAAAATAAAAACTAAACTACAAAGAAAATTGTCAGCTGTAAAAAAATAAATTAATTAATGTGAAAAAATTATAAAAAATTTGATTCACGATTCGATTTGATTCTTGATTCTCCTTTCACTAATCAAGTATTTCGATTCTCGATTTGAATTTCGATTTAACAACTATATTAATACTATCTTGCCTAGTTTGTTACTTTTATTTTGTAGAATACAAAATTGTCTTTCCTAATAAAATTACCTTTCACTTATCACTATATGACATGCTAGATGAGCATATGGTATGTGTATATTTTTATTTTGTGAGGGAAGTGCATGAGGGGATTAATAAATTATTTAGGAATAGTTAAGATTTTATGTATTTTTTGTAAGTTCACTTCTTTTGGCCACGTGTAAAATAAGATATGGAGTGAACCAGTGAGAAATGTGTAAATTGTAAGTAAGCAAAGTCTAAGACATAGCAAAGACTCAACCCATACCTATTGAACCATTAGCTGATAGATTTATGAACCACTAGTTGAGAGATTGTGTTTGGCTATACTTGAGAAAGAAAAAATGGTTTTCTGCTGATAGACACTCTCAGTTGCTTCTAAAGAAAGATTGGCAATTCCAAGTTCGTGAACGTATTAATGAAAATATTTACAAATTTGATCTCACATGTAAGTATGATATTAGTTCTGGTTTTAGTATTTTTGATTTATCTCTTTCAAGAAGATATAGGTGATGAATAATTGAAGACACCATTTTCAAGAAGGGGAAGATAATATAGATCTAGATGTGTCAAACGGGCCGGGCCGGCACGGCACGGGAAAATCCCGTGCCCGGGTTAGGCATGAGTCGTGCCGTGCCGTGCTTGACCCGGCACGATTCTGCCCGTAGCACGGCACACCGGCACGGGTTTGTCCCGTATCGGGTGTCCCCCGAGCCAGAACCCGCGATCGCCCCTCCCGTAAAAAAGACCGCGGATCGAGTCTGATTGGACCCGACCCGCGGTCCCACGAGGCCCGAACCGTACGGTCAGGCCCGTGTGGGCCCGTCACGAAGGCAGGCTCATGCTTAAAAAATAGCCCGGGCTGGGCCGGGCCGGCCCGTTTGACACCTCTATATAGATCTAGGGATTATGCTATATCAAAACCTAGATGAGAATGTAGCTCCTACTGGGCCAATCACTAGAGCAGAGGAAAAAATGCCAAGCAATGACCTTATTAGACTTATTTAGCAAATATTTAATGAGCTCAGTCGATGTCATTTAGACCATAGAAGATTTTGAAATTTCCAAAAAATAATAGAGGAATGATCTAATTAAGTTTTGAGTGACTTAATAAATAAATAAGATATTAATTGTATCTTTTTTTTTTTTTTGGTTTTTTTTTTTTTTAATTATATGATTATAATTATTTAGGCTTATAATCATGATATATTTTGAGGTGATGTCTCAAATTCTATATATAAATTTATGCATCATTTTGATAAATAAAATAAGAGCATTTTCTGATGAGAGTAAATTTTTTGGTTTTTTGATAACTTTTTGAAATTTAAGATTTTCTGTGATATTCATTTCTGATTTATCAAATGATTTTTTGATTGTGTTGTTAACTCTGTTTTAAAATTCTTGCTTTCGTATAAACAACAACTTGAGGTGTTCTTCTTTTGGATCTGAATGTTGAATGATTTTTTGGTTTTTTTGCTTTCATTTCTGAATGTTGAATGGCTTGCATTGGGGTCTTTGATCTTTTAATTTCATATATATATATATATGAAATAAAAAAAATAAAATTGGAATTATTAAAAAATCATAAATTTAAAATTTAAATTATAATGAACATGAATGAGAATATTAAAAAATGTACTCAAGTTTTAAAATATAAATATAAATGATGATAAAATAATATATATATATATATATATATAAATAAAAGACAAATAGAATATATCCTAGGGTATATCCAGTCTATTTGTTATCTCTAATTTTAGTTATCAGATCAATGTAATTATTACATAATTTTTTTTATGAGTTTTTAAATGCTGGTTTTTAATGCTGATCTCTTTTTATTTTTTTATTGTACTTTATATATATATATATATATATATATATATATATATATAAAGTTTATTTTATAGATACATAATATCATTATCTTTAGGGAGGTTACATGTTTGTAATACGATTTGCACTGGGTGCAGTTTCTGAGCTAGAGTTTCTATTTGGGCGGCTATGGACGCAGTGCCAAGAGTGCCAGGGCTCTCTTCACCAGGACGTGCTCTGCACCAGGTTAGCTTTCTTTTGCTCCCCTTTGTTCCCCCCTTCTCTCCCTTAAATTGATAGAGATTTTAATTTTTTATATTCTATTTTTTTTATTTTTTTTTTTATTTTTTTTATTTTTTTTTATTTTTTTTTATTTTTTTTTATTTTTTTTTATTTTTTTTTATTTTTTTTTTTTTGATTTGTTGATTTTGCAGTCGTGATTGCCCAATATTTTATCGAAGAAAAAAAGCACAGAAAGACATGGCCGAAGCACAGCAACAGTTGGATCGATGGAACTTTTGATTTCTCGGTCTTGTCTAGGTGGCTTAGTCCCCCAGTTTTCCCATTTGGGCAATAATAATATTAATAATCATAATAATTATATTATTATTTTTATTTTTATTATTTTTATTATTATTGTTTTGAACAATACATTTATATTAACTGAGGGATTGGATGTTATTTTTGTGTCTCTGAATTAGCATTATTCATTTAGAAATCCTTCGGAATCATATAAAAAAACATTAATAAGATTTGAATAATAATATTTTTAAATTAATTTTTGAATTTTTTTAATGATTTTTAATGCATCATCATTTATTTAGATATGCATATAGATATAAAAATACATAGATTCATATAATACATGGATTCACAGATAGAGAGAGAATACAACCTAGGTTCACTCAACACTGTTCTTCCCTGTGTTCAGTGGGAAGAGGTTCCGTGCTTTACTTTTAGATTAGGGTGCAGAGCTTAGAAATTTGCGAAAATGGCGGGCAGAAGAAAGCGAAAGGACGAGGAGTACGGGTCCAACGAGAACTCGGAAGAAGACGCTCCCACAAAGAAACCACCCAAAAAGAATCCTCCCGTCGAAAGCGCCGATCAAGTCATCTGCGATGTAAGTTGTATGGGGATGCGCTCGGCCATTCATGCGGGAGTTGGATTCGTCAGCTACAAATGTTACTTGTCTCGTGTTTGATTTCATGTGCAGCTATCCAACAGCAAAAAGGTGACCGTGGGGCACTTCAGAGGACAAGTGTATGTCAATATTCGCGAGTTTTATGTCAAAGATGGCAAGCAGCTTCCAGGGAAGAAAGGTATGTATTAGGGTTTACTCTGTGCCTGCGGTACTTTTCTGTGATTTCAATTACACGAACTTAACAATGGAGATCATACTGTGAGCTGGTCTTCTTCTTCCGATATATTACCTTTTGTTGTTCCACATTTTTAAATGGGTTGTCGCACGTGCTTGGTTACTCAATTCATCTTGTTGATCTCGTGTTTATCCATGGCTCGTTTGGTGTATTGCTTTCTCTTTGTCAAAGATAACAAGGCTCCATGGCTTTCATAAGCACAATTACTTTAGTATTTTGGCACACTATAATGGGATTTGATTCAGTTATGCTGCCCTTGCTCCTTAATGTCGAATTATGTGTTCCCAAATAATGATTTCTAGGCACACGTTGCTCGAGGTCCCAATCTCTCAAAGCCTAAATTTAGAAACTGATGTTTGGATTATGTTAGAGGTGTCAACCGGGCCGGCCCGGTCTGGCACGAGGCACGGCACGATTCGGCCTTGCCTGGGCCGGCACGGCACGGGAATTTCCCGTGCCCGTGCCATGCCTGTCCACTCCACCAACCGTGTCATGCCCTGCTGAGGACAACCTGGCCTCGTGCCGTGCCTGGCCTGGCACGGTACCTCAGCATGAGCTGAGAAACCTAATTTTAGGATTTCATGCGGTGTGGCGGCATGAAGGCCCCGCCGAAGCCCTAATTTTTTTAAAAATTAGGGTTTTGGCTGTGCAGTGGCGACAGCATGCGTCAAAACCTTAAATTTTTTTAAATTAAGGGTTCAACTGTGCAGTGGCACGACGGCACGCTCCATAACCCTAATTTTTTTTAAATTAGAGGTTTAGTCGCGCGACGGCACGCGTCGAAATCTTAATTTTTTTTAAATTAGAGGTTCAGCACGCGGTGGCGCGCAGCCGAATCCCTAATTTTTTTTAATTGGGGTTCGGCAAGACCGAGCCGAACCCGGTGGATTCGTGTTGCGGGCCCATGCCGTGATGACCTCCACAGAATCGTGCCGGGCCAGGCACGGCACGACACATTACAGTAAACATGCCTGGCCCAACACGAAAGCACAGTCAAACCGGCTAAAAATGGGTCGGGCCTACTCTGCACGTTCTATTTGACACTTTTAGATTATGTTTATATTATAAATACTGATAATGATGATAATGATGATGCTTCCATGTCGATGATGAATTATAAAAATTATAAAAAGGAATATTCTATTGGTTCATTGTAGATCCCAAACAAGTTTGGGTTCTTGTAAATTGGCTTCTCCTATGTATTCCTCTTGTGGCCATTTGGGAAAATCATAAACATATCAAGTGGTTTAATATCCATTACTAATAATACACCTTGCTATTATTTATCTCCCACGTATATTTCTCTCTTAATTCTCAGTCATAGTGTTTATTTTTTTTTTTTTTTTTTTGAAATTATTATTATTTTTTAGAAATTCATCTTTTATTTTGGATCTTTTATACTTGATGTCAATCTTATCATAAATGTTATTCTTAGGCAAAATGAAATCACTATTTTTAAAAATCTAGAAGAAACAATCTTTAGAAAAGTAGGATTAGTAATGCTAGGCTTTTCAACAAGAAGGATCCAACCATTTGATTTTGGTATATGATTACAAATAAAAAGGCAAGGGAATATAAGTTAGGAAAGAAAAAAAAATATGTAAGTGTGTGAGATGGATATAATTTACAATGGGAATGACATTTTTCATCAAGGTGAAGATGAAAAAATGAAATTAAAAGAAAATAATGGCAGAGATACAAAGCTAGTTTAATGAAAATAGAAATGGCCAACAGGTTGATGTATGTGTCATCATGTGCTTATTATATATTGAATTTATAACTCTCGCGTGTAATAACTTATTTCATTCATATTTAATAGATTATATGTATTATTATTCTATTAATGTATCTTATGTATCCATAATTGTTAAATCGAGATTCGAATAGAGAATTATAATATTTTTTTAGTGAATCAAGAATAAAATCAAATTGAATTATAAATTGAATTTTTTTTAACTGTTTTTCACATTAATTAAATTTTATTTTCTACGGATGACAATTTTTTTTGGTATTTTTTCGCTTTTTCATTTTAAATTCGTAATACCAAAGGTTAGTTATTTTTTTCCATGTTAATTAATTTTATAGTTAATAATTTTTTTTTGATATTTTATTTTTTTATTTTTATTATTTTTTGAGGATCTTGGTCTCATGAGAATTGATATTTAATTGATTCGTGTGAATTAATTTGCGATTCAGCGATTCAGTCTTTGACTAATGTATATTTTTGATTCATTTA